>CAMPDV010006297.1:0-18185 GCA_946699065.1 Loxodes magnus | reverse complement strand
TATTTAAAATATCTTACTCCCTATAAATATTTAAAATATCTTACAATCTATAAATATTTAAAATATCTTACAATCTATAAATATTTAAAATATCTTACTCACTATAAATGTTTAAAATATCTTACTCCCTATAAATATTTAAAATATCTTACAATCTATAAATATTTAAAATATCTTACAATCTATAAATATTTAAAATATCTTACATTCTATAAATATTTAAAATATCTTACATTCTATAAATTTAAAATCTACTCCCTATAATATTTAAAATATCTTACTCCCTATAAATATTTAAAATATCTTACATTCTATAAATATTTAAAATATCTTACATTCTATAAATATTTAAAATATCTTACCATCTATAAATATTTAAAATATCTTACCATCTATAAATATTTAAAATATCTTACCATCTATAAATAATTAAAATATCTTACAATCTATAAATATTTAAAATATCTTACATTCTATAAATATTTAAAATATCTTACCATCTATAAATATTTAAAATATCTTACAATCTATAAATATTTAAAATATCTTACATTCTATAAATATTTAAAATATCTTACATTCTATAAATATTTAAAATATCTTACAATCTATAAATATTTAAAATATCTTACTCACTATAAATGTTTAAAATATCTTACATTCTATAAATATTTAAAATATCTTACCATCTATAAATATTTAAAATATCTTACCATCTATAAATGTTTAAAATATCTTACATTCTATAAATATTTAAAATATCTTACCATCTATAAATATTTAAAATATCTTACATTCTATAAATATTTAAAATATCTTACTCCCTATAAATATTTAAAATATCTTACTCCCTATAAATATTTAAAATATCTTACTCCCTATAAATATTTAAAATATCTTACAATCTATAAATATTTAAAATATCTTACTCACTATAAATATTTAAAATATCTTACTCCCTATAAATATTTAAAATATCTTACAATCTATAAATATTTAAAATATCTTACTCCCTATAAATATTTAAAATATCTTACTCCCTATAAATATTTAAAATATCTTACAATCTATAAATATTTAAAATATCTTACTCACTATAAATATTTAAAATATCTTACTCCCTATAAATATTTAAAATATCTTACTCACTATAAATATTTAAAATATCTTACTCCCTATAAATATTTAAAATATCTTACAATCTATAAATATTTAAAATATCTTACTCCCTATAAATATTTAAAATATCTTACAATCTATAAATATTTAAAATATCTTACTCACTATAAATATTTAAAATATCTTACTCCCTATAAATATTTAAAATATCTTACAATCTATAAATATTTAAAATATCTTACAATCTATAAATATTTAAAATATCTTACATTCTATAAATATTTAAAATATCTTACATTCTATAAATATTTAAAATATCTTACCATCTATAAATATTTAAAATATCTTACTCCCTATAAATATTTAAAATATCTTACAATCTATAAATATTTAAAATATCTTACAATCTATAAATATTTAAAATATCTTACTCACTATAAATGTTTAAAATATCTTACAATCTATAAATATTTAAAATATCTTACTCACTATAAATGTTTAAAATATCTTACTCCCTATAAATATTTAAAATATCTTACTCCCTATAAATATTTAAAATATCTTACCATCTATAAATATTTAAAATATCTTACATTCTATAAATATTTAAAATATCTTACATTCTATAAATATTTAAAATATCTTACCATCTATAAATATTTAAAATATCTTACCATCTATAAATATTTAAAATATCTTACATTCTATAAATATTTAAAATATCTTACATTCTATAAATATTTAAAATATCTTACATTCTATAAATATTTAAAATATCTTACCATCTATAAATATTTAAAATATCTTACCATCTATAAATATTTAAAATATCTTACTCACTATAAATGTTTAAAATATCTTACTCCCTATAAATATTTAAAATATCTTACTCCCTATAAATATTTAAAATATCTTACAATCTATAAATATTTAAAATATCTTACTCCCTATAAATATTTAAAATATCTTACTCCCTATAAATATTTAAAATATCTTACAATCTATAAATATTTAAAATATCTTACTCACTATAAATATTTAAAATATCTTACTCACTATAAATATTTAAAATATCTTACAATCTATAAATATTTAAAATATCTTACTCCCTATAAATATTTAAAATATCTTACTCCCTATAAATATTTAAAATATCTTACAATCTATAAATATTTAAAATATCTTACAATCTATAAATATTTAAAATATCTTACAATCTATAAATGTTTAAAATATCTTACTCCCTATAAATATTTAAAATATCTTACTCCCTATAAATATTTAAAATATCTTACATTCTATAAATATTTAAAATATCTTACATTCTATAAATATTTAAAATATCTTACCATCTATAAATATTTAAAATATCTTACCATCTATAAATATTTAAAATATCTTACCATCTATAAATAATTAAAATATCTTACAATCTATAAATATTTAAAATATCTTACATTCTATAAATATTTAAAATATCTTACCATCTATAAATATTTAAAATATCTTACAATCTATAAATATTTAAAATATCTTACATTCTATAAATATTTAAAATATCTTACATTCTATAAATATTTAAAATATCTTACAATCTATAAATATTTAAAATATCTTACTCACTATAAATGTTTAAAATATCTTACATTCTATAAATATTTAAAATATCTTACCATCTATAAATATTTAAAATATCTTACCATCTATAAATGTTTAAAATATCTTACATTCTATAAATATTTAAAATATCTTACCATCTATAAATATTTAAAATATCTTACATTCTATAAATATTTAAAATATCTTACTCCCTATAAATATTTAAAATATCTTACTCCCTATAAATATTTAAAATATCTTACTCCCTATAAATATTTAAAATATCTTACAATCTATAAATATTTAAAATATCTTACTCACTATAAATATTTAAAATATCTTACTCCCTATAAATATTTAAAATATCTTACAATCTATAAATATTTAAAATATCTTACTCCCTATAAATATTTAAAATATCTTACTCCCTATAAATATTTAAAATATCTTACAATCTATAAATATTTAAAATATCTTACTCACTATAAATATTTAAAATATCTTACTCCCTATAAATATTTAAAATATCTTACTCACTATAAATATTTAAAATATCTTACTCCCTATAAATATTTAAAATATCTTACAATCTATAAATATTTAAAATATCTTACTCCCTATAAATATTTAAAATATCTTACAATCTATAAATATTTAAAATATCTTACTCACTATAAATATTTAAAATATCTTACTCCCTATAAATATTTAAAATATCTTACAATCTATAAATATTTAAAATATCTTACAATCTATAAATATTTAAAATATCTTACATTCTATAAATATTTAAAATATCTTACATTCTATAAATATTTAAAATATCTTACCATCTATAAATATTTAAAATATCTTACTCCCTATAAATATTTAAAATATCTTACAATCTATAAATATTTAAAATATCTTACAATCTATAAATATTTAAAATATCTTACTCACTATAAATGTTTAAAATATCTTACAATCTATAAATATTTAAAATATCTTACTCACTATAAATGTTTAAAATATCTTACTCCCTATAAATATTTAAAATATCTTACTCCCTATAAATATTTAAAATATCTTACCATCTATAAATATTTAAAATATCTTACATTCTATAAATATTTAAAATATCTTACATTCTATAAATATTTAAAATATCTTACCATCTATAAATATTTAAAATATCTTACCATCTATAAATATTTAAAATATCTTACATTCTATAAATATTTAAAATATCTTACATTCTATAAATATTTAAAATATCTTACATTCTATAAATATTTAAAATATCTTACCATCTATAAATATTTAAAATATCTTACCATCTATAAATATTTAAAATATCTTACTCACTATAAATGTTTAAAATATCTTACTCCCTATAAATATTTAAAATATCTTACTCCCTATAAATATTTAAAATATCTTACAATCTATAAATATTTAAAATATCTTACTCCCTATAAATATTTAAAATATCTTACTCCCTATAAATATTTAAAATATCTTACAATCTATAAATATTTAAAATATCTTACTCACTATAAATATTTAAAATATCTTACTCACTATAAATATTTAAAATATCTTACAATCTATAAATATTTAAAATATCTTACTCCCTATAAATATTTAAAATATCTTACTCCCTATAAATATTTAAAATATCTTACAATCTATAAATATTTAAAATATCTTACCATCTATAAATATTTAAAATATCTTACCATCTATAAATATTTAAAATATCTTACAATCTATAAATATTTAAAATATCTTACAATCTATAAATATTTAAAATATCTTACTCACTATAAATGTTTAAAATATCTTACTCCCTATAAATATTTAAAATATCTTACAATCTATAAATATTTAAAATATCTTACAATCTATAAATATTTAAAATATCTTACATTCTATAAATATTTAAAATATCTTACATTCTATAAATATTTAAAATATCTTACCATCTATAAATATTTAAAATATCTTACCATCTATAAATATTTAAAATATCTTACCATCTATAAATATTTAAAATATCTTACAATCTATAAATATTTAAAATATCTTACAATCTATAAATATTTAAAATATCTTACATTCTATAAATATTTAAAATATCTTACATTCTATAAATATTTAAAATATCTTACATTCTATAAATATTTAAAATATCTTACCATCTATAAATATTTAAAATATCTTACCATCTATAAATATTTAAAATATCTTACCATCTATAAATATTTAAAATATCTTACCATCTATAAATATTTAAAATATCTTACTCCCTATAAATATTTAAAATATCTTACAATCTATAAATATTTAAAATATCTTACATTCTATAAATATTTAAAATATCTTACATTCTATAAATATTTAAAATATCTTACATTCTATAAATATTTAAAATATCTTACCATCTATAAATATTTAAAATATCTTACCATCTATAAATATTTAAAATATCTTACATTCTATAAATATTTAAAATATCTTACATTCTATAAATATTTAAAATATCTTACATTCTATAAATATTTAAAATATCTTACCATCTATAAATATTTAAAATATCTTACCATCTATAAATATTTAAAATATCTTACTCACTATAAATGTTTAAAATATCTTACTCCCTATAAATATTTAAAATATCTTACTCCCTATAAATATTTAAAATATCTTACAATCTATAAATATTTAAAATATCTTACTCCCTATAAATATTTAAAATATCTTACTCCCTATAAATATTTAAAATATCTTACAATCTATAAATATTTAAAATATCTTACTCACTATAAATATTTAAAATATCTTACTCCCTATAAATATTTAAAATATCTTACAATCTATAAATATTTAAAATATCTTACTCCCTATAAATATTTAAAATATCTTACTCCCTATAAATATTTAAAATATCTTACAATCTATAAATATTTAAAATATCTTACTCACTATAAATATTTAAAATATCTTACTCCCTATAAATATTTAAAATATCTTACTCACTATAAATATTTAAAATATCTTACTCCCTATAAATATTTAAAATATCTTACAATCTATAAATATTTAAAATATCTTACATTCTATAAATATTTAAAATATCTTACTCCCTATAAATATTTAAAATATCTTACTCCCTATAAATATTTAAAATATCTTACTCCCTATAAATATTTAAAATATCTTACCATCTATAAATATTTAAAATATCTTACAATCTATAAATATTTAAAATATCTTACTCACTATAAATGTTTAAAATATCTTACAATCTATAAATATTTAAAATATCTTACATTCTATAAATATTTAAAATATCTTACATTCTATAAATATTTAAAATATCTTACCATCTATAAATATTTAAAATATCTTACCATCTATAAATATTTAAAATATCTTACCATCTATAAATATTTAAAATATCTTACCATCTATAAATATTTAAAATATCTTACATTCTATAAATATTTAAAATATCTTACATTCTATAAATATTTAAAATATCTTACTCCCTATAAATATTTAAAATATCTTACTCCCTATAAATATTTAAAATATCTTACCATCTATAAATATTTAAAATATCTTACATTCTATAAATATTTAAAATATCTTACATTCTATAAATATTTAAAATATCTTACCATCTATAAATATTTAAAATATCTTACCATCTATAAATATTTAAAATATCTTACATTCTATAAATATTTAAAATATCTTACCATCTATAAATATTTAAAATATCTTACCATCTATAAATATTTAAAATATCTTACAATCTATAAATATTTAAAATATCTTACAATCTATAAATATTTAAAATATCTTACTCCCTATAAATATTTAAAATATCTTACAATCTATAAATATTTAAAATATCTTACTCCCTATAAATATTTAAAATATCTTACTCCCTATAAATATTTAAAATATCTTACTCCCTATAAATATTTAAAATATCTTACAATCTATAAATATTTAAAATATCTTACTCACTATAAATATTTAAAATATCTTACTCACTATAAATATTTAAAATATCTTACAATCTATAAATATTTAAAATATCTTACTCCCTATAAATATTTAAAATATCTTACTCCCTATAAATATTTAAAATATCTTACAATCTATAAATATTTAAAATATCTTACTCACTATAAATATTTAAAATATCTTACTCCCTATAAATATTTAAAATTATCTTTAAAATATCTTACTCCCTATAAATATTTAAAATATCTTACAATCTATAAATATTTAAAATATCTTACATTCTATAAATATTTAAAATATCTTACTCCCTATAAATATTTAAAATATCTTACTCACTATAAATGTTTAAAATATCTTACTCCCTATAAATATTTAAAATATCTTACTCCCTATAAATATTTAAAATATCTTACAATCTATAAATATTTAAAATATCTTACATTCTATAAATATTTAAAATATCTTACCATCTATAAATATTTAAAATATCTTACTCCCTATAAATATTTAAAATATCTTACTCCCTATAAATATTTAAAATATCTTACCATCTATAAATATTTAAAATATCTTACTCCCTATAAATATTTAAAATATCTTACAATCTATAAATATTTAAAATATCTTACATTCTATAAATATTTAAAATATCTTACAATCTATAAATATTTAAAATATCTTACTCCCTATAAATATTTAAAATATCTTACAATCTATAAATATTTAAAATATCTTACATTCTATAAATATTTAAAATATCTTACTCCCTATAAATATTTAAAATATCTTACTCCCTATAAATATTTAAAATATCTTACTCCCTATAAATATTTAAAATATCTTACAATCTATAAATATTTAAAATATCTTACCATCTATAAATATTTAAAATATCTTACATTCTATAAATATTTAAAATATCTTACCCACTATAAATATTTAAAATATCTTACTCACTATAAATATTTAAAATATCTTACCATCTATAAATATTTAAAATATCTTACTCCCTATAAATATTTAAAATATCTTACTCCCTATAAATATTTAAAATATCTTACAATCTATAAATATTTAAAATATCTTACTCCCTATAAATATTTAAAATATCTTACTCCCTATAAATATTTAAAATATCTTACAATCTATAAATATTTAAAATATCTTACATTCTATAAATATTTAAAATATCTTACCATCTATAAATATTTAAAATATCTTACAATCTATAAATATTTAAAATATCTTACATTCTATAAATATTTAAAATATCTTACCATCTATAAATATTTAAAATATCTTACATTCTATAAATATTTAAAATATCTTACTCCCTATAAATATTTAAAATATCTTACTCACTATAAATATTTAAAATATCTTACAATCTATAAATATTTAAAATATCTTACAATCTATAAATATTTAAAATATCTTACTCACTATAAATGTTTAAAATATCTTACAATCTATAAATATTTAAAATATCTTACTCACTATAAATGTTTAAAATATCTTACTCCCTATAAATATTTAAAATATCTTACAATCTATAAATATTTAAAATATCTTACATTCTATAAATATTTAAAATATCTTACATTCTATAAATATTTAAAATATTTTACAATCTATAAATATTTAAAATATCTTACCATCTATAAATATTTAAAATATCTTACATTCTATAAATATTTAAAATATCTTACTCCCTATAAATATTTAAAATATCTTACTCCCTATAAATATTTAAAATATCTTACAATCTATAAATATTTAAAATATCTTACAATCTATAAATATTTAAAATATCTTACTCCCTATAAATATTTAAAATATCTTACAATCTATAAATATTTAAAATATCTTACTCACTATAAATATTTAAAATATCTTACTCCCTATAAATATTTAAAATATCTTACAATCTATAAATATTTAAAATATCTTACTCCCTATAAATATTTAAAATATCTTACTCCCTATAAATATTTAAAATATCTTACTCACTATAAATATTTAAAATATCTTACAATCTATAAATATTTAAAATATCTTACAATCTATAAATATTTAAAATATCTTACTCACTATAAATGTTTAAAATATCTTACAATCTATAAATATTTAAAATATCTTACTCCCTATAAATATTTAAAATATCTTACAATCTATAAATATTTAAAAAATCTTACATTCTATAAATATTTAAAATATCTTACAATCTATAAATATTTAAAATATCTTACAATCTATAAATATTTAAAATATCTTACATTCTATAAATATTTAAAATATCTTACATTCTATAAATATTTAAAATATCTTACCATCTATAAATATTTAAAATATCTTACCATCTATAAATATTTAAAATATCTTACCATCTATAAATATTTAAAATATCTTACTCACTATAAATATTTAAAATATCTTACTCACTATAAATGTTTAAAATATCTTACTCCCTATAAATATTTAAAATATCTTACTCCCTATAAATATTTAAAATATCTTACAATCTATAAATATTTAAAATATCTTACATTCTATAAATATTTAAAATATCTTACCATCTATAAATATTTAAAATATCTTACTCCCTATAAATATTTAAAATATCTTACTCCCTATAAATATTTAAAATATCTTACCATCTATAAATATTTAAAATATCTTACATTCTATAAATATTTAAAATATCTTACAATCTATAAATATTTAAAATATCTTACATTCTATAAATATTTAAAATATCTTACTCCCTATAAATATTTAAAATATCTTACTCACTATAAATGTTTAAAATATCTTACTCCCTATAAATATTTAAAATATCTTACTCCCTATAAATATTTAAAATATCTTACAATCTATAAATATTTAAAATATCTTACATTCTATAAATATTTAAAATATCTTACTCCCTATAAATATTTAAAATATCTTACTCCCTATAAATATTTAAAATATCTTACTCCCTATAAATATTTAAAATATCTTACAATCTATAAATATTTAAAATATCTTACCCACTATAAATATTTAAAATATCTTACTCACTATAAATATTTAAAATATCTTACCATCTATAAATATTTAAAATATCTTACTCCCTATAAATATTTAAAATATCTTACAATCTATAAATATTTAAAATATCTTACATTCTATAAATATTTAAAATATCTTACATTCTATAAATATTTAAAATATCTTACCATCTATAAATATTTAAAATATCTTACTCACTATAAATGTTTAAAATATCTTACTCCCTATAAATATTTAAAATATCTTACTCCCTATAAATATTTAAAATATCTTACAATCTATAAATATTTAAAATATCTTACATTCTATAAATATTTAAAATATCTTACTCCCTATAAATATTTAAAATATCTTACTCCCTATAAATATTTAAAATATCTTACTCCCTATAAATATTTAAAATATCTTACAATCTATAAATATTTAAAATATCTTACCCACTATAAATATTTAAAATATCTTACTCACTATAAATATTTAAAATATCTTACCATCTATAAATATTTAAAATATCTTACTCCCTATAAATATTTAAAATATCTTACAATCTATAAATATTTAAAATATCTTACATTCTATAAATATTTAAAATATCTTACTCCCTATAAATATTTAAAATATCTTACTCCCTATAAATATTTAAAATATCTTACTCCCTATAAATATTTAAAATATCTTACATTCTATAAATATTTAAAATATCTTACATTCTATAAATATTTAAAATATCTTACTCACTATAAATATTTAAAATATCTTACCATCTATAAATATTTAAAATATCTTACTCCCTATAAATATTTAAAATATCTTACTCCCTATAAATATTTAAAATATCTTACAATCTATAAATATTTAAAATATCTTACTCCCTATAAATATTTAAAATATCTTACTCCCTATAAATATTTAAAATATCTTACAATCTATAAATATTTAAAATATCTTACATTCTATAAATATTTAAAATATCTTACCATCTATAAATATTTAAAATATCTTACAATCTATAAATATTTAAAATATCTTACTCCCTATAAATATTTAAAATATCTTACTCACTATAAATGTTTAAAATATCTTACTCCCTATAAATATTTAAAATATCTTACTCCCTATAAATATTTAAAATATCTTACAATCTATAAATATTTAAAATATCTTACATTCTATAAATATTTAAAATATCTTACTCCCTATAAATATTTAAAATATCTTACTCCCTATAAATATTTAAAATATCTTACTCCCTATAAATATTTAAAATATCTTACAATCTATAAATATTTAAAATATCTTACCCACTATAAATATTTAAAATATCTTACTCACTATAAATATTTAAAATATCTTACCATCTATAAATATTTAAAATATCTTACTCCCTATAAATATTTAAAATATCTTACAATCTATAAATATTTAAAATATCTTACATTCTATAAATATTTAAAATATCTTACATTCTATAAATATTTAAAATATCTTACCATCTATAAATATTTAAAATATCTTACTCACTATAAATGTTTAAAATATCTTACTCCCTATAAATATTTAAAATATCTTACTCCCTATAAATATTTAAAATATCTTACAATCTATAAATATTTAAAATATCTTACATTCTATAAATATTTAAAATATCTTACTCCCTATAAATATTTAAAATATCTTACTCCCTATAAATATTTAAAATATCTTACTCCCTATAAATATTTAAAATATCTTACAATCTATAAATATTTAAAATATCTTACCCACTATAAATATTTAAAATATCTTACTCACTATAAATATTTAAAATATCTTACCATCTATAAATATTTAAAATATCTTACTCCCTATAAATATTTAAAATATCTTACATTCTATAAATATTTAAAATATCTTACTCCCTATAAATATTTAAAATATCTTACTCCCTATAAATATTTAAAATATCTTACTCCCTATAAATATTTAAAATATCTTACAATCTATAAATATTTAAAATATCTTACATTCTATAAATATTTAAAATATCTTACCATCTATAAATATTTAAAATATCTTACAATCTATAAATATTTAAAATATCTTACTCCCTATAAATATTTAAAATATCTTACTCCCTATAAATATTTAAAATATCTTACTCCCTATAAATATTTAAAATATCTTACAATCTATAAATATTTAAAATATCTTACTCCCTATAAATATTTAAAATATCTTACTCCCTATAAATATTTAAAATATCTTACAATCTATAAATATTTAAAATATCTTACATTCTATAAATATTTAAAATATCTTACCATCTATAAATATTTAAAATATCTTACAATCTATAAATATTTAAAATATCTTACTCACTATAAATGTTTAAAATATCTTACAATCTATAAATATTTAAAATATCTTACTCACTATAAATGTTTAAAATATCTTACATTCTATAAATATTTAAAATATCTTACAATCTATAAATATTTAAAATATCTTACATTCTATAAATATTTAAAATATTTTACAATCTATAAATATTTAAAATATCTTACCATCTATAAATATTTAAAATATCTTACATTCTATAAATATTTAAAATATCTTACTCCCTATAAATATTTAAAATATCTTACAATCTATAAATATTTAAAATATCTTACATTCTATAAATATTTAAAATATCTTACTCCCTATAAATATTTAAAATATCTTACTCCCTATAAATATTTAAAATATCTTACTCCCTATAAATATTTAAAATATCTTACATTCTATAAATATTTAAAATATCTTACCCACTATAAATATTTAAAATATCTTACTCACTATAAATATTTAAAATATCTTACAATCTATAAATATTTAAAATATCTTACTCCCTATAAATATTTAAAATATCTTACTCACTATAAATGTTTAAAATATCTTACTCCCTATAAATATTTAAAATATCTTACTCCCTATAAATATTTAAAATATCTTACTCCCTATAAATATTTAAAATATCTTACAATCTATAAATATTTAAAATATCTTACATTCTATAAATATTTAAAATATCTTACCATCTATAAATATTTAAAATATCTTACAATCTATAAATATTTAAAATATCTTACTCCCTATAAATATTTAAAATATCTTACAATCTATAAATATTTAAAATATCTTACATTCTATAAATATTTAAAATATCTTACTCCCTATAAATATTTAAAATATCTTACTCCCTATAAATATTTAAAATATCTTACTCCCTATAAATATTTAAAATATCTTACATTCTATAAATATTTAAAATATCTTACCCACTATAAATATTTAAAATATCTTACTCACTATAAATATTTAAAATATCTTACAATCTATAAATATTTAAAATATCTTACTCCCTATAAATATTTAAAATATCTTACTCACTATAAATGTTTAAAATATCTTACTCCCTATAAATATTTAAAATATCTTACTCCCTATAAATATTTAAAATATCTTACTCCCTATAAATATTTAAAATATCTTACAATCTATAAATATTTAAAATATCTTACATTCTATAAATATTTAAAATATCTTACCATCTATAAATATTTAAAATATCTTACAATCTATAAATATTTAAAATATCTTACTCCCTATAAATATTTAAAATATCTTACTCCCTATAAATATTTAAAATATCTTACTCACTATAAATATTTAAAATATCTTACAATCTATAAATATTTAAAATATCTTACAATCTATAAATATTTAAAATATCTTACTCCCTATAAATATTTAAAATATCTTACAATCTATAAATATTTAAAATATCTTACTCCCTATAAATATTTAAAATATCTTACTCCCTATAAATATTTAAAATATCTTAATCCCTATAAATATTTAAAATATCTTACAATCTATAAATATTTAAAATATCTTACAATCTATAAATATTTAAAATATCTTACTCCCTATAAATATTTAAAATATCTTACAATCTATAAATATTTAAAATATCTTACTCACTATAAATATTTAAAATATCTTACAATCTATAAATATTTAAAATATCTTACAATCTATAAATATTTAAAATATCTTACTCCCTATAAATATTTAAAATATCTTACAATCTATAAATATTTAAAATATCTTACTCACTATAAATATTTAAAATATCTTACTCCCTATAAATATTTAAAATATCTTACTCCCTATAAATATTTAAAATATCTTACAATCTATAAATATTTAAAATATCTTACAATCTATAAATATTTAAAATATCTTACTCCCTATAAATATTTAAAATATCTTACAATCTATAAATATTTAAAATATCTTACTCACTATAAATATTTAAAATATCTTACTCCCTATAAATATTTAAAATATCTTACAATCTATAAATATTTAAAATATCTTACTCCCTATAAATATTTAAAATATCTTACTCCCTATAAATATTTAAAATATCTTACTCCCTATAAATATTTAAAATATCTTACAATCTATAAATATTTAAAATATCTTACAATCTATAAATATTTAAAATATCTTACTCCCTATAAATATTTAAAATATCTTACAATCTATAAATATTTAAAATATCTTACTCACTATAAATATTTAAAATATCTTACTCCCTATAAATATTTAAAATATCTTACAATCTATAAATATTTAAAATATCTTACTCCCTATAAATATTTAAAATATCTTACTCCCTATAAATATTTAAAATATCTTACTCACTATAAATATTTAAAATATCTTACAATCTATAAATATTTAAAATATCTTACATTCTATAAATATTTAAAATATCTTACTCCCTATAAATATTTAAAATATCTTACTCCCTATAAATATTTAAAATATCTTACTCCCTATAAATATTTAAAATATCTTACTCACTATAAATATTTAAAATATCTTACCATCTATAAATATTTAAAATATCTTACATTCTATAAATATTTAAAATATCTTACAATCTATAAATATTTAAAATATCTTACTCCCTATAAATATTTAAAATATCTTACTCCCTATAAATATTTAAAATATCTTACAATCTATAAATATTTAAAATATCTTACTCCCTATAAATATTTAAAATATCTTACTCCCTATAAATATTTAAAATATCTTACAATCTATAAATATTTAAAATATCTTACATTCTATAAATATTTAAAATATCTTACCATCTATAAATATTTAAAATATCTTACAATCTATAAATATTTAAAATATCTTACTCCCTATAAATATTTAAAATATCTTACTCCCTATAAATATTTAAAATATCTTACTCACTATAAATATTTAAAATATCTTACAATCTATAAATATTTAAAATATCTTACAATCTATAAATATTTAAAATATCTTACTCACTATAAATGTTTAAAATATCTTACAATCTATAAATATTTAAAATATCTTACTCACTATAAATGTTTAAAATATCTTACATTCTATAAATATTTAAAATATCTTACAATCTATAAATATTTAAAATATCTTACATTCTATAAATATTTAAAATATCTTACTCCCTATAAATATTTAAAATATCTTACTCACTATAAATATTTAAAATATCTTACAATCTATAAATATTTAAAATATCTTACAATCTATAAATATTTAAAATATCTTACTCACTATAAATGTTTAAAATATCTTACAATCTATAAATATTTAAAATATCTTACTCCCTATAAATATTTAAAATATCTTACAATCTATAAATATTTAAAATATCTTACATTCTATAAATATTTAAAATATCTTACCATCTATAAATATTTAAAATATCTTACAATCTATAAATATTTAAAATATCTTACATTCTATAAATATTTAAAATATCTTACATTCTATAAATATTTAAAATATCTTACCATCTATAAATATTTAAAATATCTTACTCCCTATAAATATTTAAAATATCTTACAATCTATAAATATTTAAAATATCTTACTCACTATAAATATTTAAAATATCTTACTCCCTATAAATATTTAAAATATCTTACTCCCTATAAATATTTAAAATATCTTACAATCTATAAATATTTAAAATATCTTACAATCTATAAATATTTAAAATATCTTACTCCCTATAAATATTTAAAATATCTTACAATCTATAAATATTTAAAATATCTTACTCACTATAAATATTTAAAATATCTTACTCCCTATAAATATTTAAAATATCTTACAATCTATAAATATTTAAAATATCTTACTCCCTATAAATATTTAAAATATCTTACTCCCTATAAATATTTAAAATATCTTACTCCCTATAAATATTTAAAATATCTTACAATCTATAAATATTTAAAATATCTTACAATCTATAAATATTTAAAATATCTTACTCCCTATAAATATTTAAAATATCTTACAATCTATAAATATTTAAAATATCTTACTCACTATAAATATTTAAAATATCTTACTCCCTATAAATATTTAAAATATCTTACAATCTATAAATATTTAAAATATCTTACTCCCTATAAATATTTAAAATATCTTACTCCCTATAAATATTTAAAATATCTTACTCACTATAAATATTTAAAATATCTTACAATCTATAAATATTTAAAATATCTTACAATCTATAAATATTTAAAATATCTTACTCCCTATAAATATTTAAAATATCTTACAATCTATAAATATTTAAAATATCTTACAATCTATAAATATTTAAAATATCTTACATTCTATAAATATTTAAAATTTCTTACCATCTATAAATATTTAAAATATCTTACAATCTATAAATATTTAAAATATCTTACTCCCTATAAATATTTAAAATATCTTACTCCCTATAAATATTTAAAATATCTTACTCACTATAAATATTTAAAATATCTTACAATCTATAAATATTTAAAATATCTTACTCACTATAAATGTTTAAAATATCTTACAATCTATAAATATTTAAAATATCTTACTCACTATAAATGTTTAAAATATCTTACATTCTATAAATATTTAAAATATCTTACAATCTATAAATATTTAAAATATCTTACATTCTATAAATATTTAAAATATCTTACATTCTATAAATATTTAAAATATTTTACAATCTATAAATATTTAAAATATCTTACCATCTATAAATATTTAAAATATCTTACATTCTATAAATATTTAAAATATCTTACCATCTATAAATATTTAAAATATCTTACTCCCTATAAATATTTAAAATATCTTACAATCTATAAATATTTAAAATATCTTACAATCTATAAATATTTAAAATATCTTACTCCCTATAAATATTTAAAATATCTTACTCCCTATAAATATTTAAAATATCTTACTCCCTATAAATATTTAAAATATCTTACTCACTATAAATATTTAAAATATCTTACTCCCTATAAATATTTAAAATATCTTACTCCCTATAAATATTTAAAATATCTTACAATCTATAAATATTTAAAATATCTTACATTCTATAAATATTTAAAATATCTTACTCCCTATAAATATTTAAAATATCTTACTCCCTATAAATATTTAAAATATCTTACTCCCTATAAATATTTAAAATATCTTACAATCTATAAATATTTAAAATATCTTACATTCTATAAATATTTAAAATATCTTACCCACTATAAATATTTAAAATATCTTACTCACTATAAATATTTAAAATATCTTACCATCTATAAATATTTAAAATATCTTACTCCCTATAAATATTTAAAATATTTTACAATCTATAAATATTTAAAATATCTTACAATCTATAAATATTTAAAATATCTTACATTCTATAAATATTTAAAATATCTTACTCCCTATAAATATTTAAAATATCTTACTCCCTATAAATATTTAAAATATCTTACAATCTATAAATATTTAAAATATCTTACAATCTATAAATATTTAAAATATCTTACTCCCTATAAATATTTAAAATATCTTACAATCTATAAATATTTAAAATATCTTACTCACTATAAATATTTAAAATATCTTACTCCCTATAAATATTTAAAATATCTTACAATCTATAAATATTTAAAATATCTTACTCCCTATAAATATTTAAAATATCTTACTCCCTATAAATATTTAAAATATCTTACAATCTATAAATATTTAAAATATCTTACTCCCTATAAATATTTAAAATATCTTACTCCCTATAAATATTTAAAATATCTTACTCACTATAAATGTTTAAAATATCTTACAATCTATAAATATTTAAAATATCTTACTCCCTATAAATATTTAAAATATCTTACAATCTATAAATATTTAAAATATCTTACTCACTATAAATATTTAAAATATCTTACAATCTATAAATATTTAAAATATCTTACAATCTATAAATATTTAAA
>CAMPDV010006296.1:0-20259 GCA_946699065.1 Loxodes magnus | reverse complement strand
AATTAGGTGAAAAGAATAGTCAAAGTGTAAAAATGAGAAGTCGAAAATTATAAAAAGTATAAAAATTAAAAATGTTCATAAATATCTTTTAGAAAGAGAGAATAAAGATATTTTAAAAATTTCGAAATTAGGTGAAAAGAATAGTCAAAGAGTAAAAATGAGAAGTCGAAAATCATAAAAAGTATAAAAATTAAAAATGTTCATAAATATTTTTTAGAAAGAGAGAATAAAGATATTTTAAAAATTTAGAAATTAGGTGAAAAGAATAGTCAAAGAGTAAAAATGAGAAGTCGAAAATTATAAAAAAGAGTATAAAAACGGAAAATGTTCATAAATATCTTTTAGAAAGAGAGAATAAAGATATTTTAAAAATTTCGAAATTAGGTGAAAAGAATAGTCAAAGAGTAAAAATGAGAAGTCGAAAATCATAAAAAGTATAAAAATTAAAAATGTTCATAAATATCTTTTAGAAAGAGAGAATAAAGATATTTTAAAAATTTCGAAATTAGGTGAAAAGAATAGTCAAAGAGTAAAAATGAGAAGTCGAAAATTATAAAAAGTATAAAAACGAAAAATGTTCATAAATATCTTTTAGAAAGAGAGAATAAAGATATTTTAAAAATTTCGAAATTAGGTGAAAAGAATAGTCAAAGAGTAAAAATGAGAAGTCGAAAATTATAAAAAAAAGTATTAAAATGAAAAATGTTGATAAATATCTTTTAGAAAGAGAGAATAAAGATATTTTAAAAATTTCGAATTAGGTGAAAAGAATAGTCAAAGAGTAAAAATGAGAAGTCGAAAATTATAAAAAAAAGTATTAAAACGAAAAATGTTCATAAATATCTTTTAGAAAGAGAGAATAAAGATATTTTAAAAATTTCGAAATTAGGTGAAAAGAATAGTCAAAGAGTAAAAATGAGAAGTCGAAAATTATAAAAAAAAGTATTAAAATGAAAAATGTTGATAAATATCTTTTAGAAAGAGAGAATAAAGATATTTTAAAAATTTCGAATTAGGTGAAAAGAATAGTCAAAGAGTAAAAATGAGAAGTCGAAAATTATAAAAAAAAGTATTAAAACGAAAAATGTTCATAAATATCTTTTAGAAAGAGAGAATAAAGATATTTTAAAAATTTCGAAATTAGGTGAAAAGAATAGTCAAAGAGTAAAAATGAGAAGTCGAAAATTATAAAAAAGAGTATAAAAACGGAAAATGTTGATAAATATCTTTTAGAAAGAGAGAATAAAGATATTTTAAAAATTTCGAATTAGGTGAAAAGAATAGTCAAAGAGTAAAAATGAGAAGTCGAAAATTATAAAAAAAAGTATTAAAACGAAAAATGTTCATAAATATCTTTTAGAAAGAGAGAATAAAGATATTTTAAAAATTTCGAAATTAGGTGAAAAGAATAGTCAAAGAGTAAAAATGAGAAGTCGAAAATTATAAAAAGTATAAAAATGAAAAATGTTCATAAATATCTTTTAGAAAGAGAGAATAAAGATATTTTAAAAATTTCGAAATTAGGTGAAAAGAATAGTCAAAGAGTAAAAATGAGAAGTCGAAAATTATAAAAAGTATGAAAATGAACTATGTTGATAAATATCTTTTAGAAAGAGAGAATAAAGATATTTTAAAAATTTCGAAATTAGGTGAAAAGAATAGTCAAAGAGTAAAAATGAGAAGTCGAAAATTATAAAAAGTATAAAAACGAAAAATGTTCATAAATATCTTTTAGAAAGAGAGAATAAAGATATTTTAAAAATTTCGAAATTAGGCGAAAAGAATAGTCAAAGAGTAAAAATGAGAAGTCGAAAATCATAAAAAGTATAAAAATTAAAAATGTTCATAAATATCTTTTAGAAAGAGAGAATAAAGATATTTTAAAAATTTAGAAATTAGGTGAAAAGAATAGTCAAAGAGTAAAAATGAGAAGTCGAAAATTATAAAAAAGAGTATAAAAACGTAAAATGTTCATAAATATCTTTTAGAAAGAGAGAATAAAGATATTTTAAAAATTTCGAAATTAGGTGAAAAGAATAGTCAAAGTGTAAAAATGAGAAGTCGAAAATTATAAAAAAAAGTATTAAAACGAAAAATGTTCATAAATATCTTTTAGAAAGAGAGAATAAAGATATTTTAAAAATTTCGAAATTAGGTGAAAAGAATAGTCAAAGAGTAAAAATGAGAAGTCGAAAATTATAAAAAGTATAAAAATGAAAAATGTTCATAAATATCTTTTAGAAAGAGAGAATAAAGATATTTTAAAAATTTCGAAATTAGGTGAAAAGAATAGTCAAAGTGTAAAAATGAGAAGTCGAAAATTATAAAAAAAAGTATTAAAACGAAAAATGTTCATAAATATCTTTTAGAAAGAGAGAATAAAGATATTTTAAAAATTTCGAAATTAGGTGAAAAGAATAGTCAAAGAGTAAAAATGAGAAGTCGAAAATTATAAAAAGTATAAAAATGAAAAATGTTCATAAATATCTTTTAGAAAGAGAGAATAAAGATATTTTAAAAATTTCGAAATTAGGTGAAAAGAATAGTCAAAGTGTAAAAATGAGAAGTCGAAAATTATAAAAAAAAGTATTAAAATGAAAAATGTTCATAAATATCTTTTAGAAAGAGAGAATAAAGATATTTTAAAAATTTCGAAATTAGGTGAAAAGAATAGTCAAAGAGTAAAAATGAGAAGTCGAAAATTATAAAAAGTATGAAAATGAACTATGTTGATAAATATCTTTTAGAAAGAGAGAATAAAGATATTTTAAAAATTTCGAAATTAGGTGAAAAGAATAGTCAAAGAGTAAAAATGAGAAGTCGAAAATTATAAAAAAAAGTATTAAAATGAACTATGTTGATAAATATCTTTTAGAAAGAGAGAATAAAGATATTTTAAAAATTTCGAAATTAGGTGAAAAGAATAGTCAAAGTGTAAAAATGAGAAGTCGAAAATTATAAAAAAAAGTATTAAAATGAAAAATGTTCATAAATATCTTTTAGAAAGAGAGAATAAAGATATTTTAAAAATTTCGAAATTAGGTGAAAAGAATAGTCAAAGAGTAAAAATGAGAAGTCGAAAATTATAAAAAGTATAAAAACGAAAAATGTTCATAAATATCTTTTAGAAAGAGAGAATAAAGATATTTTAAAAATTTCGAAATTAGGTGAAAAGAATAGTCAAAGAGTAAAAATGAGAAGTCGAAAATTATAAAAAGTATAAAAATTAAAAATGTTCATAAATATCTTTTAGAAAGAGAGAATAAAGATATTTTAAAAATTTCGAAATTAGGTGAAAAGAATAGTCAAAGAGTAAAAATGAGAAGTCGAAAATTATAAAAAAAAGTATGAAAATGAACTATGTTGATAAATATCTTTTAGAAAGAGAGAATAAAGATATTTTAAAAATTTCGAAATTAGGTGAAAAGAATAGTCAAAGAGTAAAAATGAGAAGTCGAAAATTATAAAAAGTATGAAAATGAACTATGTTGATAAATATCTTTTAGAAAGAGAGAATAAAGATATTTTAAAAATTTTGAATTAGGTGAAAAGAATAGTCAAAGTGTAAAAATGAGAAGTCGAAAATTATAAAAAAGAGTATAAAAACGGAAAATGTTCATAAATATCTTTTAGAAAGAGAGAATAAAGATATTTTAAAAATTTCGAAATTAGGTGAAAAGAATAGTCAAAGAGTAAAAATGAGAAGTCGAAATTTATAAAAAGTATGAAAATGAACTATGTTGATAAATATCTTTTAGAAAGAGAGAATAAAGATATTTTAAAAATTTCGAAATTAGGTGAAAAGAATAGTCAAAGAGTAAAAATGAGAAGTCGAAAATTATAAAAAGTATAAAAACGAAAAATGTTCATAAATATCTTTTAGAAAGAGAGAATAAAGATATTTTAAAAATTTAGAAATTAGGTGAAAAGAATAGTCAAAGAGTAAAAATGAGAAGTCGAAAATCATAAAAAGTATAAAAAAGAAAAATGTTCATAAATATCTTTTAGAAAGAGAGAATAAAGATATTTTAAAAATTTCGAAATTAGGTGAAAAGAATAGTCAAAGAGTAAAAATGAGAAGTCGAAATTTATAAAAAGTATAAAAACGGAAAATGTTGATAAATATCTTTTGAAAGAGAGAATAAAGATATTTTAAAAATTTAGAAATTAGGTGAAAAGAATAGTCAAAGTGTAAAAATGAGAAGTCGAAAATTATAAAAAAGAGTATAAAAACGGAAAATGTTCATAAATATCTTTTAGAAAGAGAGAATAAAGATATTTTAAAAATTTCGAAATTAGGTGAAAAGAATAGTCAAAGAGTAAAAATGAGAAGTCGAAGATCATAAAAAGTATAAAAATTAAAAATGTTCATAAATATCTTTTAGAAAGAGAGAATAAAGATATTTTAAAAATTTAGAAATTAGGTGAAAAGAATAGTCAAAGTGTAAAAATGAGAAGTCGAAAATTATAAAAAAGAGTATAAAAACGGAAAATGTTCATAAATATCTTTTAGAAAGAGAGAATAAAGATATTTTAAAAATTTCGAAATTAGGTGAAAAGAATAGTCAAAGAGTAAAAATGAGAAGTCGAAAATCATAAAAAGTATAAAAATTAAAAATGTTGATAAATATCTTTTAGAAAGAGAGAATAAAGATATTTTAAAAATTTCGAAATTAGGTGAAAAGAATAGTCAAAGAGTAAAAATGAGAAGTCGAAAATTATAAAAAGTATAAGACTGAAAATGTTGATAAATATCTTTTAGAAAGAGAGAATAAAGATATTTTAAAAATTTCGAAATTAGGTGAAAAGAATAGTCAAAGAGTAAAAATGAGAAGTCGAAAATCATAAAAAGTATAAAAATTAAAAATGTTCATAAATATCTTTTAGAAAGATAGAATAAAGATATTTTAAAAATTTCGAAATTAGGTGAAAAGAATAGTCAAAGAGTAAAAATGAGAAGTCGAAAATTATAAAAAGTATGAAAATGAAAAATGTTGATAAATATCTTTTAGAAAGAGAGAATAAAGATATTTTAAAAATTTAGAAATTAGGTGAAAAGAATAGTCAAAGTGTAAAAATGAGAAGTCGAAAATTATAAAAAAGAGTATAAAAACGGAAAATGTTCATAAATATCTTTTAGAAAGAGAGAATAAAGATATTTTAAAAATTTCGAAATTAGGTGAAAAGAATAGTCAAAGAGTAAAAATGAGAAGTCGAAAATCATAAAAAGTATAAAAATTAAAAATGTTCATAAATATCTTTTAGAAAGAGAGAATAAAGATATTTTAAAAATTTAGAAATTAGGTGAAAAGAATAGTCAAAGTGTAAAAATGAGAAGTCGAAAATTATAAAAAAGAGTATAAAAACGGAAAATGTTCATAAATATCTTTTAGAAAGAGAGAATAAAGATATTTTAAAAATTTCGAAATTAGGTGAAAAGAATAGTCAAAGAGTAAAAATGAGAAGTCGAAATTTATAAAAAGTATAAAAACGAAAAATGTTCATAAATATCTTTTAGAAAGAGAGAATAAAGATATTTTAAAAATTTCGAAATTAGGTGAAAAGAATAGTCAAAGAGTAAAAATGAGAAGTCGAAATTTATAAAAAGTATAAAAAAGAAAATGTTCATAAATATCTTTTAGAAAGAGAGAATAAAGATATTTTAAAAATTTCGAAATTAGGTGAAAAGAATAGTCAAAGAGTAAAAATGAGAAGTCGAAAATTATAAAAAAAAGTATAAGACGGAAAATTCATAAATATCTTTTAGAAAGAGAGAATAAAGATATTTTAAAAATTTCGAAATTAGGTGAAAAGAATAGTCAAAGAGTAAAATTGAGAAGTCGAAAATTATAAAAAGTATGAAAATGAACTATGTTGATAAATATCTTTTAGAAAGATAGAATAAAGATATTTTAAAAATTTCGAAATTAGGTGAAAAGAATAGTCAAAGAGTAAAAATGAGAAGTCGAAAATTATAAAAAGTATGAAAATGAAAAATGTTGATAAATATCTTTTAGAAAGAGAGAATAAAGATATTTTAAAAATTTCGAAATTAGGTGAAAAGAATAGTCAAAGTGTAAAAATGAGAAGTCGAAAATTATAAAAAAGAGTATAAAAACGGAAAATGTTCATAAATATCTTTTAGAAAGAGAGAATAAAGATATTTTAAAAATTTCGAAATTAGGTGAAAAGAATAGTCAAAGAGTAAAAATGAGAAGTCGAAAATCATAAAAAGTATAAAAATTAAAAATGTTCATAAATATCTTTTAGAAAGAGAGAATAAAGATATTTTAAAAATTTCGAAATTAGGTGAAAAGAATAGTCAAAGAGTAAAAATGAGAAGTCGAAAATCATAAAAAGTATAAAAACGAAAAATGTTCATAAATATCTTTTAGAAAGAGAGAATAAAGATATTTTAAAAATTTCGAATTAGGTGAAAAGAATAGTCAAAGAGTAAAAATGAGAAGTCGAAAATTATAAAAAAAAGTATTAAAACGAAAAATGTTCATAAATATCTTTTAGAAAGAGAGAATAAAGATATTTTAAAAATTTCGAAATTAGGTGAAAAGAATAGTCAAAGAGTAAAAATGAGAAGTCGAAAATTATAAAAAAAAGTATTAAAACGAAAAATGTTCATAAATATCTTTTAGAAAGAGAGAATAAAGATATTTTAAAAATTTCGAAATTAGGTGAAAAGAATAGTCAAAGAGTAAAAATGAGAAGTCGAAATTTATAAAAAGTATAAAAAAGAAAAATGTTCATAAATATCTTTTAGAAAGAGAGAATAAAGATATTTTAAAAATTTCGAAATTAGGTGAAAAGAATAGTCAAAGAGTAAAAATGAGAAGTCGAAAATTATAAAAAAAAGTATAAGACGGAAAATTCATAAATATCTTTTAGAAAGAGAGAATAAAGATATTTTAAAAATTTCGAAATTAGGTGAAAAGAATAGTCAAAGAGTAAAAATGAGAAGTCGAAAATTATAAAAAGTATAAAAATGAAAAATGTTCATAAATATCTTTTAGAAAGAGAGAATAAAGATATTTTAAAAATTTCGAAATTAGGTGAAAAGAATAGTCAAAGAGTAAAAATGAGAAGTCGAAAATTATAAAAAGTATGAAAATGAAAAATGTTGATAAATATCTTTTAGAAAGAGAGAATAAAGATATTTTAAAAATTTAGAAATTAGGTGAAAAGAATAGTCAAAGTGTAAAAATGAGAAGTCGAAAATTATAAAAAAGAGTATAAAAACGGAAAATGTTCATAAATATCTTTTAGAAAGAGAGAATAAAGATATTTTAAAAATTTCGAAATTAGGTGAAAAGAATAGTCAAAGAGTAAAAATGAGAAGTCGAAAATCATAAAAAGTATAAAAATTAAAAATGTTCATAAATATCTTTTAGAAAGAGAGAATAAAGATATTTTAAAAATTTCGAAATTAGGTGAAAAGAATAGTCAAAGAGTAAAAATGAGAAGTCGAAAATTATAAAAAGTATAAAAACGAAAAATGTTCATAAATATCTTTTAGAAAGAGAGAATAAAGATATTTTAAAAATTTCGAATTAGGTGAAAAGAATAGTCAAAGAGTAAAAATGAGAAGTCGAAAATTATAAAAAAAAGTATTAAAACGAAAAATGTTCATAAATATCTTTTAGAAAGAGAGAATAAAGATATTTTAAAAATTTCGAAATTAGGTGAAAAGAATAGTCAAAGAGTAAAAATGAGAAGTCGAAAATTATAAAAAGTATAAAAATGAAAAATGTTCATAAATATCTTTTAGAAAGAGAGAATAAAGATATTTTAAAAATTTCGAAATTAGGTGAAAAGAATAGTCAAAGAGTAAAAATGAGAAGTCGAAATTTATAAAAAGTATAAAAAAGAAAAATGTTCATAAATATCTTTTAGAAAGAGAGAATAAAGATATTTTAAAAATTTCGAAATTAGGTGAAAAGAATAGTCAAAGAGTAAAAATGAGAAGTCGAAAATTATAAAAAAAAGTATAAGACGGAAAATTCATAAATATCTTTTAGAAAGAGAGAATAAAGATATTTTAAAAATTTAAAAATTAGGTGAAAAGAATAGTCAAAGAGTAAAATTGAGAAGTCGAAAATTATAAAAAGTATGAAAATGAACTATGTTGATAAATATCTTTTAGAAAGATAGAATAAAGATATTTTAAAAATTTTGAATTAGGTGAAAAGAATAGTCAAAGAGTAAAAATGAGAAGTCGAAAATTATAAAAAGTATAAAAAAGAAAAATGTTCATAAATATCTTTTAGAAAGAGAGAATAAAGATATTTTAAAAATTTCGAAATTAGGTGAAAAGAATAGTCAAAGTGTAAAAATGAGAAGTCGAAAATTATAAAAAGTATAAAAACGGAAAATGTTCATAAATATCTTTTAGAAAGAGAGAATAAAGATATTTTAAAAATTTCGAAATTAGGTGAAAAGAATAGTCAAAGAGTAAAAATGAGAAGTCGAAAATTATAAAAAAAAGTATGAAAATGAACTATGTTGATAAATATCTTTTAGAAAGAGAGAATAAAGATATTTTAAAAATTTCGAAATTAGGTGAAAAGAATAGTCAAAGTGTAAAAATGAGAAGTCGAAAATTATAAAAAAGAGTATAAAAACGGAAAATGTTCATAAATATCTTTTAGAAAGAGAGAATAAAGATATTTTAAAAATTTCGAAATTAGGTGAAAAGAATAGTCAAAGTGTAAAAATGAGAAGTCGAAAATTATAAAAAAAAGTATAAAAACGGAAAATGTTCATAAATATCTTTTAGAAAGAGAGAATAAAGATATTTTAAAAATTTCGAAATTAGGTGAAAAGAATAGTCAAAGTGTAAAAATGAGAAGTCGAAAATTATAAAAAAAAGTATAAAAACGAAAAATGTTCATAAATATCTTTTAGAAAGAGAGAATAAAGATATTTTAAAAATTTAGAAATTAGGTGAAAAGAATAGTCAAAGAGTAAAAATGAGAAGTCGAAAATTATAAAAAAGAGTATAAAAACGGAAAATGTTCATAAATATCTTTTAGAAAGAGAGAATAAAGATATTTTAAAAATTTAGAAATTAGGTGAAAAGAATAGTCAAAGAGTAAAAATGAGAAGTCGAAAATTATAAAAAGTATAAAAACGAAAAATGTTCATAAATATCTTTTAGAAAGAGAGAATAAAGATATTTTAAAAATTTCGAAATTAGGTGAAAAGAATAGTCAAAGTGTAAAAATGAGAAGTCGAAAATTATAAAAAAAAGTATTAAAATGAAAAATGTTCATAAATATCTTTTAGAAAGAGAGAATAAAGATATTTTAAAAATTTCGAAATTAGGTGAAAAGAATAGTCAAAGAGTAAAAATGAGAAGTCGAAAATTATAAAAAAGAGTATAAAAACGGAAAATGTTCATAAATATCTTTTAGAAAGAGAGAATAAAGATATTTTAAAAATTTGGAAATTAGGTGAAAAGAATAGTCAAAGAGTAAAAATGAGAAGTCGAAAATCATAAAAAGTATAAAAATTAAAAATGTTCATAAATATCTTTTAGAAAGAGAGAATAAAGATATTTTAAAAATTTAGAAATTAGGTGAAAAGAATAGTCAAAGTGTAAAAATGAGAAGTCGAAAATCATAAAAAGTATAAAAATTAAAAATGTTCATAAATATCTTTTAGAAAGAGAGAATAAAGATATTTTAAAAATTTAGAAATTAGGTGAAAAGAATAGTCAAAGTGTAAAAATGAGAAGTCGAAAATTATAAAAAAGAGTATAAAAACGGAAAATGTTCATAAATATCTTTTAGAAAGAGAGAATAAAGATATTTTAAAAATTTCGAAATTAGGTGAAAAGAATAGTCAAAGAGTAAAAATGAGAAGTCGAAATTTATAAAAAGTATAAAAACGAAAAATGTTCATAAATATCTTTTAGAAAGAGAGAATAAAGATATTTTAAAAATTTCGAAATTAGGTGAAAAGAATAGTCAAAGAGTAAAAATGAGAAGTCGAAATTTATAAAAAGTATAAAAAAGAAAATGTTCATAAATATCTTTTAGAAAGAGAGAATAAAGATATTTTAAAAATTTCGAAATTAGGTGAAAAGAATAGTCAAAGAGTAAAAATGAGAAGTCGAAAATTATAAAAAAAAGTATAAGACGGAAAATTCATAAATATCTTTTAGAAAGAGAGAATAAAGATATTTTAAAAATTTCGAAATTAGGTGAAAAGAATAGTCAAAGAGTAAAATTGAGAAGTCGAAAATTATAAAAAGTATGAAAATGAACTATGTTGATAAATATCTTTTAGAAAGATAGAATAAAGATATTTTAAAAATTTCGAAATTAGGTGAAAAGAATAGTCAAAGAGTAAAAATGAGAAGTCGAAATTTATAAAAAGTATAAAAACGAAAAATGTTCATAAATATCTTTTAGAAAGAGAGAATAAAGATATTTTAAAAATTTAGAAATTAGGTGAAAAGAATAGTCAAAGTGTAAAAATGAGAAGTCGAAAATTATAAAAAAGAGTATAAAAACGGAAAATGTTCATAAATATCTTTTAGAAAGAGAGAATAAAGATATTTTAAAAATTTCGAAATTAGGTGAAAAGAATAGTCAAAGAGTAAAAATGAGAAGTCGAAAATCATAAAAAGTATAAAAATTAAAAATGTTCATAAATATCTTTTAGAAAGAGAGAATAAAGATATTTTAAAAATTTCGAAATTAGGTGAAAAGAATAGTCAAAGAGTAAAAATGAGAAGTCGAAAATTATAAAAAGTATAAAAACGAAAAATGTTCATAAATATCTTTTAGAAAGAGAGAATAAAGATATTTTAAAAATTTCGAATTAGGTGAAAAGAATAGTCAAAGAGTAAAAATGAGAAGTCGAAAATTATAAAAAAAAGTATTAAAACGAAAAATGTTCATAAATATCTTTTAGAAAGAGAGAATAAAGATATTTTAAAAATTTCGAAATTAGGTGAAAAGAATAGTCAAAGAGTAAAAATGAGAAGTCGAAAATTATAAAAAGTATAAAAATGAAAAATGTTCATAAATATCTTTTAGAAAGAGAGAATAAAGATATTTTAAAAATTTCGAAATTAGGTGAAAAGAATAGTCAAAGAGTAAAAATGAGAAGTCGAAATTTATAAAAAGTATAAAAAAGAAAAATGTTCATAAATATCTTTTAGAAAGAGAGAATAAAGATATTTTAAAAATTTCGAAATTAGGTGAAAAGAATAGTCAAAGAGTAAAAATGAGAAGTCGAAAATTATAAAAAAAAGTATAAGACGGAAAATTCATAAATATCTTTTAGAAAGAGAGAATAAAGATATTTTAAAAATTTAAAAATTAGGTGAAAAGAATAGTCAAAGAGTAAAATTGAGAAGTCGAAAATTATAAAAAGTATGAAAATGAACTATGTTGATAAATATCTTTTAGAAAGATAGAATAAAGATATTTTAAAAATTTTGAATTAGGTGAAAAGAATAGTCAAAGAGTAAAAATGAGAAGTCGAAAATTATAAAAAGTATAAAAACGAAAAATGTTCATAAATATCTTTTAGAAAGAGAGAATAAAGATATTTTAAAAATTTAGAAATTAGGTGAAAAGAATAGTCAAAGAGTAAAAATGAGAAGTCGAAAATTATAAAAAAAAGTATAAAAACGGAAAATGTTCATAAATATCTTTTAGAAAGAGAGAATAAAGATATTTTAAAAATTTCGAAATTAGGTGAAAAGAATAGTCAAAGAGTAAAAATGAGAAGTCGAAAATTATAAAAAAAAGTATAAGACGGAAAATTCATAAATATCTTTTAGAAAGAGAGAATAAAGATATTTTAAAAATTTAAAAATTAGGTGAAAAGAATAGTCAAAGAGTAAAATTGAGAAGTCGAAAATTATAAAAAGTATGAAAATGAACTATGTTGATAAATATCTTTTAGAAAGATAGAATAAAGATATTTTAAAAATTTTGAATTAGGTGAAAAGAATAGTCAAAGAGTAAAAATGAGAAGTCGAAAATTATAAAAAGTATAAAAACGAAAAATGTTCATAAATATCTTTTAGAAAGAGAGAATAAAGATATTTTAAAAATTTAGAAATTAGGTGAAAAGAATAGTCAAAGAGTAAAAATGAGAAGTCGAAAATTATAAAAAAAAGTATAAAAACGGAAAATGTTCATAAATATCTTTTAGAAAGAGAGAATAAAGATATTTTAAAAATTTCGAAATTAGGTGAAAAGAATAGTCAAAGAGTAAAAATGAGAAGTCGAAAATTATAAAAAAAAGTATGAAAATGAACTATGTTGATAAATATCTTTTAGAAAGAGAGAATAAAGATATTTTAAAAATTTCGAAATTAGGTGAAAAGAATAGTCAAAGTGTAAAAATGAGAAGTCGAAAATTATAAAAAAGAGTATAAAAACGGAAAATGTTCATAAATATCTTTTAGAAAGAGAGAATAAAGATATTTTAAAAATTTAGAAATTAGGTGAAAAGAATAGTCAAAGTGTAAAAATGAGAAGTCGAAAATTATAAAAAAGAGTATAAAAACGGAAAATGTTCATAAATATCTTTTAGAAAGAGAGAATAAAGATATTTTAAAAATTTCGAAATTAGGTGAAAAGAATAGTCAAAGTGTAAAAATGAGAAGTCGAAAATTATAAAAAAAAGTATAAAAACGAAAAATGTTCATAAATATCTTTTAGAAAGAGAGAATAAAGATATTTTAAAAATTTAGAAATTAGGTGAAAAGAATAGTCAAAGAGTAAAAATGAGAAGTCGAAAATTATAAAAAAGAGTATAAAAACGGAAAATGTTCATAAATATCTTTTAGAAAGAGAGAATAAAGATATTTTAAAAATTTAGAAATTAGGTGAAAAGAATAGTCAAAGAGTAAAAATGAGAAGTCGAAAATTATAAAAAGTATAAAAACGAAAAATGTTCATAAATATCTTTTAGAAAGAGAGAATAAAGATATTTTAAAAATTTCGAAATTAGGTGAAAAGAATAGTCAAAGTGTAAAAATGAGAAGTCGAAAATTATAAAAAAAAGTATTAAAATGAAAAATGTTCATAAATATCTTTTAGAAAGAGAGAATAAAGATATTTTAAAAATTTCGAAATTAGGTGAAAAGAATAGTCAAAGAGTAAAAATGAGAAGTCGAAAATTATAAAAAAGAGTATAAAAACGGAAAATGTTCATAAATATCTTTTAGAAAGAGAGAATAAAGATATTTTAAAAATTTGGAAATTAGGTGAAAAGAATAGTCAAAGAGTAAAAATGAGAAGTCGAAAATCATAAAAAGTATAAAAATTAAAAATGTTCATAAATATCTTTTAGAAAGAGAGAATAAAGATATTTTAAAAATTTAGAAATTAGGTGAAAAGAATAGTCAAAGTGTAAAAATGAGAAGTCGAAAATTATAAAAAAGAGTATAAAAACGGAAAATGTTCATAAATATCTTTTAGAAAGAGAGAATAAAGATATTTTAAAAATTTAGAAATTAGGTGAAAAGAATAGTCAAAGAGTAAAAATGAGAAGTCGAAAATTATAAAAAGTATAAAAACGAAAAATGTTCATAAATATCTTTTAGAAAGAGAGAATAAAGATATTTTAAAAATTTAGAAATTAGGTGAAAAGAATAGTCAAAGAGTAAAAATGAGAAGTCGAAAATTATAAAAAAGAGTATAAAAACGGAAAATGTTCATAAATATCTTTTAGAAAGAGAGAATAAAGATATTTTAAAAATTTAGAAATTAGGTGAAAAGAATAGTCAAAGAGTAAAAATGAGAAGTCGAAAATTATAAAAAGTATAAAAACGAAAAATGTTCATAAATATCTTTTAGAAAGAGAGAATAAAGATATTTTAAAAATTTAGAAATTAGGTGAAAAGAATAGTCAAAGAGTAAAAATGAGAAGTCGAAAATTATAAAAAAAAGTATTAAAACGAAAAATGTTCATAAATATCTTTTAGAAAGAGAGAATAAAGATATTTTAAAAATTTCGAAATTAGGTGAAAAGAATAGTCAAAGAGTAAAAATGAGAAGTCGAAAATTATAAAAAGTATAAAAACGAAAAATGTTCATAAATATCTTATAGAAAGAGAGAATAAAGATATTTTAAAAATTTCGAAATTAGGTGAAAAGAATAGTCAAAGTGTAAAAATGAGAAGTCGAAATTTATAAAAAGTATAAAAAAGGAAAATGTTCATAAATATCTTTTAGAAAGAGAGAATAAAGATATTTTAAAAATTTAGAAATTAGGTGAAAAGAATAGTCAAAGAGTAAAAATGAGAAGTCGAAAATTATAAAAAGTATAAAAACGAAAAATGTTCATAAATATCTTATAGAAAGAGAGAATAAAGATATTTTAAAAATTTCGAAATTAGGTGAAAAGAATAGTCAAAGAGTAAAAATGAGAAGTCGAAAATTATAAAAAGTATAAAAACGGAAAATGTTGATAAATATCTTTTAGAAAGAGAGAATAAAGATATTTTAAAAATTTCGAAATTAGGTGAAAAGAATAGTCAAAGAGTAAAAATGAGAAGTCGAAATTTATAAAAAGTATAAAAAAGAAAAATGTTCATAAATATCTTTTAGAAAGAGAGAATAAAGATATTTTAAAAATTTGGAAATTAGGTGAAAAGAATAGTCAAAGAGTAAAAATGAGAAGTCGAAAATTATAAAAAGTATAAAAACGAAAAATGTTCATAAATATCTTTTAGAAAGAGAGAATAAAGATATTTTAAAAATTTCGAAATTAGGTGAAAAGAATAGTCAAAGTGTAAAAATGAGAAGTCGAAAATTATAAAAAAAAGTATTAAAATGAAAAATGTTCATAAATATCTTTTAGAAAGAGAGAATAAAGATATTTTAAAAATTTCGAAATTAGGTGAAAAGAATAGTCAAAGAGTAAAAATGAGAAGTCGAAAATTATAAAAAAGAGTATAAAAACGGAAAATGTTCATAAATATCTTTTAGAAAGAGAGAATAAAGATATTTTAAAAATTTAGAAATTAGGTGAAAAGAATAGTCAAAGTGTAAAAATGAGAAGTCGAAAATTATAAAAAAGAGTATAAAAACGGAAAATGTTCATAAATATCTTTTAGAAAGAGAGAATAAAGATATTTTAAAAATTTCGAAATTAGGTGAAAAGAATAGTCAAAGAGTAAAAATGAGAAGTCGAAAATCATAAAAAGTATAAAAATTAAAAATGTTCATAAATATCTTTTAGAAAGAGAGAATAAAGATATTTTAAAAATTTCGAAATTAGGTGAAAAGAATAGTCAAAGAGTAAAAATGAGAAGTCGAAAATCATAAAAAGTATAAAAATTAAAAATGTTCATAAATATCTTTTAGAAAGAGAGAATAAAGATATTTTAAAAATTTCGAAATTAGGTGAAAAGAATAGTCAAAGAGTAAAAATGAGAAGTCGAAATTTATAAAAAGTATAAAAAAGAAAAATGTTCATAAATATCTTTTAGAAAGAGAGAATAAAGATATTTTAAAAATTTCGAAATTAGGTGAAAAGAATAGTCAAAGAGTAAAAATGAGAAGTCGAAAATCATAAAAAGTATAAAAATTAAAAATGTTCATAAATATCTTTTAGAAAGAGAGAATAAAGATATTTTAAAAATTTCGAAATTAGGTGAAAAGAATAGTCAAAGTGTAAAAATGAGAAGTCGAAAATTATAAAAAAGAGTATAAAAACGGAAAATGTTCATAAATATCTTTTAGAAAGAGAGAATAAAGATATTTTAAAAATTTCGAAATTAGGTGAAAAGAATAGTCAAAGAGTAAAAATGAGAAGTCGAAAATCATAAAAAGTATAAAAATTAAAAATGTTCATAAATATCTTTTAGAAAGAGAGAATAAAGATATTTTAAAAATTTCGAAATTAGGTGAAAAGAATAGTCAAAGAGTAAAAATGAGAAGTCGAAAATCATAAAAAAAAGTATAAGACGGAAAATGTTCATAAGCATCTTTTAGAAAGAGAGAATAAAGATATTTTAAAAATTTCGAAATTAGGTGAAAAGAATAGTCAAAGAGTAAAAATGAGAAGTCGAAAATTATAAAAAGTATGAAAATGAACTATGTTGATAAATATCTTTTAGAAAGAGAGAATAAAGATATTTTAAGAATTTCGAAATTAGGTGAAAAGAATAGTCAAAGTGTAAAAATGAGAAGTCGAAAATTATAAAAAGTATAAAAATTAAAAATGTTCATAAATATCTTTTAGAAAGAGAGAATAAAGATATTTTAAAAATTTAGAAATTAGGTGAAAAGAATAGTCAAAGAGTAAAAATGAGAAGTCGAAAATTATAAAAAGTATAAAAACTGAAAATGTTCATAAATATCTTTTAGAAAGAGAGAATAAAGATATTTTAAAAATTTCGAAATTAGGTGAAAAGAATAGTCAAAGAGTAAAAATGAGAAGTCGAAAATCATAAAAAGTATAAAAATTAAAAATGTTCATAAATATCTTATAGAAAGAGAGAATAAAGATATTTTAAAAATTTCGAAATTAGGTGAAAAGAATTGTCAAAGAGTAAAAATGAGAAGTCGAAAATTATAAAAAGTATGAAAATGAACTATGTTGATAAATATCTTTTAGAAAGAGAGAATAAAGATATTTTAAAAATTTCGAAATTAGGTGAAAAGAATAGTCAAAGTGTAAAAAAAAGAAGTCGAAAATTATAAAAAAAAGTATTAAAACGAAAAATGTTCATAAATATCTTTTAGAAAGAGAGAATAAAGATATTTTAAAAATTTCGAAATTAGGTGAAAAGAATAGTCAAAGAGTAAAAATGAGAAGTCGAAAATCATAAAAAGTATAAAAATTAAAAATGTTCATAAATATCTTTTAGAAAGAGAGAATAAAGATATTTTAAAAATTTCGAAATTAGGTGAAAAGAATAGTCAAAGAGTAAAAATGAGAAGTCGAAAATTATAAAAAGTATAAAAACGGAAAATGTTCATAAATATCTTTTAGAAAGAGAGAATAAAGATATTTTAAAAATTTCGAAATTAGGTGAAAAGAATAGTCAAAGTGTAAAAATAAGAAGTCGAAAATTATAAAAAAGAGTATAAAAACGGAAAATGTTGATAAATATCTTTTAGAAAGAGAGAATAAAGATATTTTAAAAATTTCGAAATTAGGTGAAAAGAATAGTCAAAGAGTAAAAATGAGAAGTCGAAAATCATAAAAAGTATAAAAATTAAAAATGTTCATAAATATCTTTTAGAAAGAGAGAATAAAGATATTTTAAAAATTTCGAAATTAGGTGAAAAGAATAGTCAAAGAGTAAAAATGAGAAGTCGAAAATTATAAAAAAGAGTATAAAAACGGAAAATGTTCATAAATATCTTTTAGAAAGAGAGAATAAAGATATTTTAAAAATTTAGAAATTAGGTGAAAAGAATAGTCAAAGTGTAAAAATGAGAAGTCGAAAATTATAAAAAAGAGTATAAAAACGGAAAATGTTCATAAATATCTTTTAGAAAGAGAGAATAAAGATATTTTAAAAATTTAGAAATTAGGTGAAAAGAATAGTCAAAGAGTAAAAATGAGAAGTCGAAAATTATAAAAAGTATAAAAACGAAAAATGTTCATAAATATCTTTTAGAAAGAGAGAATAAAGATATTTTAAAAATTTCGAAATTAGGTGAAAAGAATAGTCAAAGTGTAAAAATGAGAAGTCGAAAATTATAAAAAAAAGTATTAAAATGAAAAATGTTCATAAATATCTTTTAGAAAGAGAGAATAAAGATATTTTAAAAATTTCGAAATTAGGTGAAAAGAATAGTCAAAGAGTAAAAATGAGAAGTCGAAAATTATAAAAAAGAGTATAAAAACGGAAAATGTTCATAAATATCTTTTAGAAAGAGAGAATAAAGATATTTTAAAAATTTGGAAATTAGGTGAAAAGAATAGTCAAAGAGTAAAAATGAGAAGTCGAAAATCATAAAAAGTATAAAAATTAAAAATGTTCATAAATATCTTTTAGAAAGAGAGAATAAAGATATTTTAAAAATTTAGAAATTAGGTGAAAAGAATAGTCAAAGTGTAAAAATGAGAAGTCGAAAATTATAAAAAAGAGTATAAAAACGGAAAATGTTCATAAATATCTTTTAGAAAGAGAGAATAAAGATATTTTAAAAATTTAGAAATTAGGTGAAAAGAATAGTCAAAGAGTAAAAATGAGAAGTCGAAAATTATAAAAAGTATAAAAACGAAAAATGTTCATAAATATCTTATAGAAAGAGAGAATAAAGATATTTTAAAAATTTCGAAATTAGGTGAAAAGAATAGTCAAAGTGTAAAAATGAGAAGTCGAAATTTATAAAAAGTATAAAAAAGGAAAATGTTCATAAATATCTTTTAGAAAGAGAGAATAAAGATATTTTAAAAATTTCGAAATTAGGTGAAAAGAATAGTCAAAGAGTAAAAATGAGAAGTCGAAAATTATAAAAAAAAGTATGAAAATGAACTAAGTTGATAAATATCTTTTAGAAAGAGAGAATAAAGATATTTTAAAAATTTCGAAATTAGGTGAAAAGAGAAGTCAAAGAGTAAAAATGAGAAGTCGAAAATTATAAAAAAGAGTATAAAAACGGAAAATGTTGATAAATATCTTTTAGAAAGAGAGAATAAAGATATTTTAAAAATTTCGAAATTAGGTGAAAAGAATAGTCAAAGAGTAAAAATGAGAAGTCGAAAATCATAAAAAGTATAAAAATTAAAAATGTTCATAAATATCTTTTAGAAAGAGAGAATAAAGATATTTTAAAAATTTCGAAATTAGGTGAAAAGAATAGTCAAAGAGTAAAAATGAGAAGTCGAAAATTATAAAAAGTATAAAAATGAACTATGTTGATAAATATCTTTTAGAAAGAGAGAATAAAGATATTTTAAGAATTTCGAAATTAGGTGAAAAGAATAGTCAAAGTGTAAAAATGAGAAGTCGAAAATTATAAAAAAGAGTATAAAAACGGAAAATGTTCATAAATATCTTTTAGAAAGAGAGAATAAAGATATTTTAAAAATTTCGAAATTAGGTGAAAAGAATAGTCAAAGAGTAAAAATGAGAAGTCGAAAATCATAAAAAGTATAAAAATTAAAAATGTTCATAAATATCTTTTAGAAAGAGAGAATAAAGATATTTTAAAAATTTCGAAATTAGGTGAAAAGAATAGTCAAAGAGTAAAAATGAGAAGTCGAAAATCATAAAAAAAAGTATAAGACGGAAAATGTTGATAAATATCTTTTAGAAAGAGAGAATAAAGATATTTTAAAAATTTCGAAATTAGGTGAAAAGAATAGTCAAAGAGTAAAAATGAGAAGTCGAAAATTATAAAGAGTATAAAAACGGAAAATGTTCATAAATATCTTTTAGAAAGAGAGAATAAAGATATTTTAAAAATTTCGAAATTAGGTGAAAAGAATAGTCAAAGAGTAAAAATGAGAAGTCGAAAATTATAAAAAGTATAAGACTGAAAATGTTGATAAATATCTTTTAGAAAGAGAGAATAAAGATATTTTAAAAATTTCGAAATTAGGTGAAAAGAATAGTCAAAGAGTAAAAATGAGAAGTCGAAATTTATAAAAAGTATAAAAAAGAAAAATGTTCATAAATATCTTTTAGAAAGAGAGAATAAAGATATTTTAAAAATTTAGAAATTAGGTGAAAAGAATAGTCAAAGTGTAAAAATGAGAAGTCGAAAATTATAAAAAAGAGTATAAAAACGGAAAATGTTGATAAATATCTTTTAGAAAGAGAGAATAAAGATATTTTAAAAATTTCGAAATTAGGTGAAAAGAATAGTCAAAGAGTAAAAATGAGAAGTCGAAAATCATAAAAAGTATAAAAATTAAAAATGTTCATAAATATCTTTTAGAAAGAGAGAATAAAGATATTTTAAAAATTTCGAAATTAGGTGAAAAGAATAGTCAAAGAGTAAAAATGAGAAGTCGAAAATTATAAAAAGTATGAAAATGAACTATGTTGATAAATATCTTTTAGAAAGAGAGAATAAAGATATTTTAAAAATTTCGAAATTAGGTGAAAAGAATAGTCAAAGTGTAAAAATGAGAAGTCGAAAATTATAAAAAAAAGTATTAAAACGAAAAATGTTGATAAATATCTTTTAGAAAGAGAGAATAAAGATATTTTAAAAATTTAGAAATTAGGTGAAAAGAATAGTCAAAGTGTAAAAATGAGAAGTCGAAAATTATAAAAAAGAGTATAAAAACGGAAAATGTTCATAA
>CAMPDV010006295.1:0-20770 GCA_946699065.1 Loxodes magnus | reverse complement strand
TTACACAACTATTTTTCATACATTGTTAACTCACTCTGGTATTAAAATTTCGTATTCTCACTCCAAAACATCTATAAAACAATGTTTTTTTTTACTTTAAAAATTACACAACTATTTTTCATACATTGTTAACTCACTCTGGTATTAAAATTTCGTATTCTCACTTCAAAACATATCAAAAACAATGTTTTTTTTTACTTTAAAAATTACACAACTATTTTTCATACATTGTTAACTCACTCTGGTATTAAAACTTTAATTTCTCACTTCAAAACATATCAAAAACAATGTTTTTTTTTACTTTAAAAATTACACAACTATTTTTCATACATTGTTAACTCACTCTGGTATTAAAATTTCGTATTCTCACTTCAAAACATATCAAAAACAATGTTTTTTTTTACTTTAAAAATTACACAACTATTTTTCATACATTGTTAACTCACTCTGGTATTAAAATTTCGTATTCTCACTCCAAAACATATCAAAAACAATGTTTTTTTTTACTTTAAAAATTACACAACTATTTTTCATACATTGTTAACTCACTCTGGTATTAAAATTTCGTATTCTCACTCCAAAACATCTATAAAACAATGTTTTTTTTTACTTTAAAAATTACACAACTATTTTTCATACATTGTTAACTCACTCTGGTATTAAAATTTCGTATTCTCACTTCAAAACATATCAAAAACAATGTTTTTTTTTACTTTAAAAATTACACAACTATTTTTCATACATTGTTAACTCACTCTGGTATTAAAATTTCGTATTCTCACTCCAAAACATCTATAAAACAATGTTTTTTTTTACTTTAAAAATTACACAACTATTTTTCATACATTGTTAACTCACTCTGGTATTAAAATTTCGTATTCTCACTCCAAAACATCTATAAAACAATGTTTTTTTTTACTTTAAAAATTACACAACTATTTTTCATACATTGTTAACTCACTCTGGTATTAAAATTTCGTATTCTCACTCCAAAACATCTATAAAACAATGTTTTTTTTTACTTTAAAAATTACACAACTATTTTTCATACATTGTTAACTCACTCTGGTATTAAAATTTCGTATTCTCACTTCAAAACATATCAAAAACAATGTTTTTTTTTACTTTAAAAATTACACAACTATTTTTCATACATTGTTAACTCACTCTGGTATTAAAACTTTAATTTCTCACTTCAAAACATATCAAAAACAATGTTTTTTTTTACTTTAAAAATTACACAACTATTTTTCATACATTGTTAACTCACTCTGGTATTAAAATTTCGTATTCTCACTCCAAAACATCTATAAAACAATGTTTTTTTTTACTTTAAAAATTACACAACTATTTTTCATACATTGTTAACTCACTCTGGTATTAAAATTTCGTATTCTCACTCCAAAACATCTATAAAACAATGTTTTTTTTTACTTTAAAAATTACACAACTATTTTTCATACATTGTTAACTCACTCTGGTATTAAAACTTTAATTTCTCACTTCAAAACATCTCAAAAACAATGTTTTTTTTTACTTTAAAAATTACACAACTATTTTTCATACATTGTTAACTCACTCTGGTATTAAAACTTTAATTTCTCACTTCAAAACATATCAAAAACAATGTTTTTTTTTACTTTAAAAATTACACAACTATTTTTCATACATTGTTAACTCACTCTGGTATTAAAATTTCGTATTCTCACTCCAAAACATCTATAAAACAATGTTTTTTTTTACTTTAAAAATTACACAACTATTTTTCATACATTGTTAACTCACTCTGGTATTAAAATTTCGTATTCTCACTCCAAAACATCTATAAAACAATGTTTTTTTTTACTTTAAAAATTACACAACTATTTTTCATACATTGTTAACTCACTCTGGTATTAAAATTTCGTATTCTCACTCCAAAACATCTATAAAACAATGTTTTTTTTTACTTTAAAAATTACACAACTATTTTTCATACATTGTTAACTCACTCTGGTATTAAAACTTTCGTATTCTCACTTCAAAACATATCAAAAACAATGTTTTTTTTTACTTTAAAAATTACACAACTATTTTTCATACATTGTTAACTCACTCTGGTATTAAAACTTTCGTATTCTCACTTCAAAACATATCAAAAACAATGTTTTTTTTTACTTTAAAAATTACACAACTATTTTTCATACATTGTTAACTCACTCTGGTATTAAAATTTCGTATTCTCACTCCAAAACATATCAAAAACAATGTTTTTTTTTACTTTAAAAATTACACAACTATTTTTCATACATTGTTAACTCACTCTGGTATTAAAATTTCGTATTCTCACTCCAAAACATCTATAAAACAATGTTTTTTTTTACTTTAAAAATTACACAACTATTTTTCATACATTGTTAACTCACTCTGGTATTAAAATTTCGTATTCTCACTTCAAAACATATCAAAAACAATGTTTTTTTTTACTTTAAAAATTACACAACTATTTTTCATACATTGTTAACTCACTCTGGTATTAAAACTTTCGTATTCTCACTCCAAAACATATATAAAACAATGTTTTTTTTTACTTTAAAAATTACACAACTATTTTTCATACATTGTTAACTCACTCTGGTATTAAAATTTCGTATTCTCACTCCAAAACATATCAAAAACAATGTTTTTTTTTACTTTAAAAATTACACAACTATTTTTCATACATTGTTAACTCACTCTGGTATTAAAATTTCGTATTCTCACTCCAAAACATCTATAAAACAATGTTTTTTTTTACTTTAAAAATTACACAACTATTTTTCATACATTGTTAACTCACTCTGGTATTAAAATTTCGTATTCTCACTTCAAAACATATCAAAAACAATGTTTTTTTTTACTTTAAAAATTACACAACTATTTTTCATACATTGTTAACTCACTCTGGTATTAAAACTTCGTATTCTCACTCCAAAACATCTATAAAACAATGTTTTTTTTTACTTTAAAAATTACACAACTATTTTTCATACATTGTTAACTCACTCTGGTATTAAAATTTCGTATTCTCACTCCAAAACATCTATAAAACAATGTTTTTTTTTACTTTAAAAATTACACAACTATTTTTCATACATTGTTAACTCACTCTGGTATTAAAATTTCGTATTCTCACTCCAAAACATCTATAAAACAATGTTTTTTTTTACTTTAAAAATTACACAACTATTTTTCATACATTGTTAACTCACTCTGGTATTAAAATTTCGTATTCTCACTCCAAAACATCTATAAAACAATGTTTTTTTTTACTTTAAAAATTACACAACTATTTTTCATACATTGTTAACTCACTCTGGTATTAAAATTTCGTATTCTCACTTCAAAACATATCAAAAACAATGTTTTTTTTTACTTTAAAAATTACACAACTATTTTTCATACATTGTTAACTCACTCTGGTATTAAAATTTCGTATTCTCACTCCAAAACATCTATAAAACAATGTTTTTTTTTACTTTAAAAATTACACAACTATTTTTCATACATTGTTAACTCACTCTGGTATTAAAATTTCGTATTCTCACTCCAAAACATATCAAAAACAATGTTTTTTTTTACTTTAAAAATTACACAACTATTTTTCATACATTGTTAACTCACTCTGGTATTAAAATTTCGTATTCTCACTCCAAAACATCTATAAAACAATGTTTTTTTTTACTTTAAAAATTACACAACTATTTTTCATACATTGTTAACTCACTCTGGTATTAAAATTTCGTATTCTCACTTCAAAACATATCAAAAACAATGTTTTTTTTTACTTTAAAAATTACACAACTATTTTTCATACATTGTTAACTCACTCTGGTATTAAAATTTCGTATTCTCACTCCAAAACATCTATAAAACAATGTTTTTTTTTACTTTAAAAATTACACAACTATTTTTCATACATTGTTAACTCACTCTGGTATTAAAATTTCGTATTCTCACTCCAAAACATCTATAAAACAATGTTTTTTTTTACTTTAAAAATTACACAACTATTTTTCATACATTGTTAACTCACTCTGGTATTAAAATTTCGTATTCTCACTCCAAAACATCTATAAAACAATGTTTTTTTTTACTTTAAAAATTACACAACTATTTTTCATACATTGTTAACTCACTCTGGTATTAAAATTTCGTATTCTCACTCCAAAACATCTATAAAACAATGTTTTTTTTTACTTTAAAAATTACACAACTATTTTTCATACATTGTTAACTCACTCTGGTATTAAAATTTCGTATTCTCACTCCAAAACATATCAAAAACAATGTTTTTTTTTACTTTAAAAATTACACAACTATTTTTCATACATTGTTAACTCACTCTGGTATTAAAATTTCGTATTCTCACTCCAAAACATCTATAAAACAATGTTTTTTTTTACTTTAAAAATTACACAACTATTTTTCATACATTGTTAACTCACTCTGGTATTAAAACTTTAATTTCTCACTTCAAAACATATCAAAAACAATGTTTTTTTTTACTTTAAAAATTACACAACTATTTTTCATACATTGTTAACTCACTCTGGTATTAAAACTTTAATTTCTCTCTTCAAAACATATCAAAAACAATGTTTTTTTTTACTTTAAAAATTACACAACTATTTTTCATACATTGTTAACTCACTCTGGTATTAAAATTTCGTATTCTCACTTCAAAACATATCAAAAACAATGTTTTTTTTTACTTTAAAAATTACACAACTATTTTTCATACATTGTTAACTCACTCTGGTATTAAAATTTCGTATTCTCACTCCAAAACATCTATAAAACAATGTTTTTTTTTACTTTAAAAATTACACAACTATTTTTCATACATTGTTAACTCACTCTGGTATTAAAATTTCGTATTCTCACTCCAAAACATATCAAAAACAATGTTTTTTTTTACTTTAAAAATTACACAACTATTTTTCATACATTGTTAACTCACTCTGGTATTAAAACTTTAATTTCTCACTTCAAAACATATCAAAAACAATGTTTTTTTTTACTTTAAAAATTACACAACTATTTTTCATACATTGTTAACTCACTCTGGTATTAAAACTTTAATTTCTCACTTCAAAACATATCAAAAACAATGTTTTTTTTTACTTTAAAAATTACACAACTATTTTTCATACATTGTTAACTCACTCTGGTATTAAAATTTCGTATTCTCACTTCAAAACATATCAAAAACAATGTTTTTTTTTACTTTAAAAATTACACAACTATTTTTCATACATTGTTAACTCACTCTGGTATTAAAACTTTAATTTCTCACTTCAAAACATATCAAAAACAATGTTTTTTTTTACTTTAAAAATTACACAACTATTTTTCATACATTGTTAACTCACTCTGGTTTTAAAATTTCGTATTCTCACTTCAAAACATATCAAAAACAATGTTTTTTTTTACTTTAAAAATTACACAACTATTTTTCATACATTGTTAACTCACTCTGGTATTAAAATTTCGTATTCTCACTCCAAAACATCTATAAAACAATGTTTTTTTTTACTTTAAAAATTACACAACTATTTTTCATACATTGTTAACTCACTCTGGTATTAAAATTTCGTATTCTCACTCCAAAACATATCAAAAACAATGTTTTTTTTTACTTTAAAAATTACACAACTATTTTTCATACATTGTTAACTCACTCTGGTATTAAAATTTCGTATTCTCACTCCAAAACATATCAAAAACAATGTTTTTTTTTACTTTAAAAATTACACAACTATTTTTCATACATTGTTAACTCACTCTGGTATTAAAATTTCGTATTCTCACTCCAAAACATATCAAAAACAATGTTTTTTTTTACTTTAAAAATTACACAACTATTTTTCATACATTGTTAACTCACTCTGGTATTAAAATTTCGTATTCTCACTTCAAAACATATCAAAAACAATGTTTTTTTTTACTTTAAAAATTACACAACTATTTTTCATACATTGTTAACTCACTCTGGTATTAAAATTTCGTATTCTCACTCCAAAACATATCAAAAACAATGTTTTTTTTTACTTTAAAAATTACACAACTATTTTTCATACATTGTTAACTCACTCTGGTATTAAAACTTTAATTTCTCACTTCAAAACATATCAAAAACAATGTTTTTTTTTACTTTAAAAATTACACAACTATTTTTCATACATTGTTAACTCACTCTGGTATTAAAACTTTAATTTCTCACTTCAAAACATATCAAAAACAATGTTTTTTTTTACTTTAAAAATTACACAACTATTTTTCATACATTGTTAACTCACTCTGGTATTAAAATTTCGTATTCTCACTTCAAAACATATCAAAAACAATGTTTTTTTTTACTTTAAAAATTACACAACTATTTTTCATACATTGTTAACTCACTCTGGTATTAAAATTTCGTATTCTCACTCCAAAACATCTATAAAACAATGTTTTTTTTTACTTTAAAAATTACACAACTATTTTTCATACATTGTTAACTCACTCTGGTATTAAAATTTCGTATTCTCACTCCAAAACATATCAAAAACAATGTTTTTTTTTACTTTAAAAATTACACAACTATTTTTCATACATTGTTAACTCACTCTGGTATTAAAACTTTAATTTCTCACTTCAAAACATATCAAAAACAATGTTTTTTTTTACTTTAAAAATTACACAACTATTTTTCATACATTGTTAACTCACTCTGGTATTAAAACTTTAATTTCTCACTTCAAAACATATCAAAAACAATGTTTTTTTTTACTTTAAAAATTACACAACTATTTTTCATACATTGTTAACTCACTCTGGTATTAAAATTTCGTATTCTCACTTCAAAACATATCAAAAACAATGTTTTTTTTTACTTTAAAAATTACACAACTATTTTTCATACATTGTTAACTCACTCTGGTATTAAAACTTTAATTTCTCACTTCAAAACATATCAAAAACAATGTTTTTTTTTACTTTAAAAATTACACAACTATTTTTCATACATTGTTAACTCACTCTGGTTTTAAAATTTCGTATTCTCACTTCAAAACATATCAAAAACAATGTTTTTTTTTACTTTAAAAATTACACAACTATTTTTCATACATTGTTAACTCACTCTGGTATTAAAATTTCGTATTCTCACTCCAAAACATCTATAAAACAATGTTTTTTTTTACTTTAAAAATTACACAACTATTTTTCATACATTGTTAACTCACTCTGGTATTAAAATTTCGTATTCTCACTCCAAAACATATCAAAAACAATGTTTTTTTTTACTTTAAAAATTACACAACTATTTTTCATACATTGTTAACTCACTCTGGTATTAAAATTTCGTATTCTCACTCCAAAACATATCAAAAACAATGTTTTTTTTTACTTTAAAAATTACACAACTATTTTTCATACATTGTTAACTCACTCTGGTATTAAAACTTTAATTTCTCACTTCAAAACATATCAAAAACAATGTTTTTTTTTACTTTAAAAATTACACAACTATTTTTCATACATTGTTAACTCACTCTGGTATTAAAATTTCGTATTCTCACTTCAAAACATATCAAAAACAATGTTTTTTTTTACTTTAAAAATTACACAACTATTTTTCATACATTGTTAACTCACTCTGGTATTAAAATTTCGTATTCTCACTTCAAAACATATCAAAAACAATGTTTTTTTTTACTTTAAAAATTACACAACTATTTTTCATACATTGTTAACTCACTCTGGTATTAAAATTTCGTATTCTCACTCCAAAACATCTATAAAACAATGTTTTTTTTTACTTTAAAAATTACACAACTATTTTTCATACATTGTTAACTCACTCTGGTATTAAAATTTCGTATTCTCACTTCAAAACATATCAAAAACAATGTTTTTTTTTACTTTAAAAATTACACAACTATTTTTCATACATTGTTAACTCACTCTGGTATTAAAATTTCGTATTCTCACTTCAAAACATATCAAAAACAATGTTTTTTTTTACTTTAAAAATTACACAACTATTTTTCATACATTGTTAACTCACTCTGGTATTAAAACTTTAATTTCTCACTTCAAAACATATCAAAAACAATGTTTTTTTTTACTTTAAAAATTACACAACTATTTTTCATACATTGTTAACTCACTCTGGTATTAAAATTTCGTATTCTCACTTCAAAACATATCAAAAACAATGTTTTTTTTTACTTTAAAAATTACACAACTATTTTTCATACATTGTTAACTCACTCTGGTATTAAAATTTCGTATTCTCACTTCAAAACATATCAAAAACAATGTTTTTTTTTACTTTAAAAATTACACAACTATTTTTCATACATTGTTAACTCACTCTGGTATTAAAATTTCGTATTCTCACTCCAAAACATCTATAAAACAATGTTTTTTTTTACTTTAAAAATTACACAACTATTTTTCATACATTGTTAACTCACTCTGGTATTAAAATTTCGTATTCTCACTTCAAAACATATCAAAAACAATGTTTTTTTTTACTTTAAAAATTACACAACTATTTTTCATACATTGTTAACTCACTCTGGTATTAAAATTTCGTATTCTCACTTCAAAACATATCAAAAACAATGTTTTTTTTTACTTTAAAAATTACACAACTATTTTTCATACATTGTTAACTCACTCTGGTATTAAAATTTCGTATTCTCACTTCAAAACATATCAAAAACAATGTTTTTTTTTACTTTAAAAATTACACAACTATTTTTCATACATTGTTAACTCACTCTGGTATTAAAATTTCGTATTCTCACTCCAAAACATCTATAAAACAATGTTTTTTTTTACTTTAAAAATTACACAACTATTTTTCATACATTGTTAACTCACTCTGGTTTTAAAATTTCGTATTCTCACTTCAAAACATATCAAAAACAATGTTTTTTTTTACTTTAAAAATTACACAACTATTTTTCATACATTGTTAACTCACTCTGGTATTAAAATTTCGTATTCTCACTCCAAAACATCTATAAAACAATGTTTTTTTTTACTTTAAAAATTACACAACTATTTTTCATACATTGTTAACTCACTCTGGTATTAAAATTTCGTATTCTCACTCCAAAACATATCAAAAACAATGTTTTTTTTTACTTTAAAAATTACACAACTATTTTTCATACATTGTTAACTCACTCTGGTATTAAAATTTCGTATTCTCACTCCAAAACATATCAAAAACAATGTTTTTTTTTACTTTAAAAATTACACAACTATTTTTCATACATTGTTAACTCACTCTGGTATTAAAATTTCGTATTCTCACTCCAAAACATATCAAAAACAATGTTTTTTTTTACTTTAAAAATTACACAACTATTTTTCATACATTGTTAACTCACTCTGGTATTAAAACTTTAATTTCTCACTTCAAAACATATCAAAAACAATGTTTTTTTTTACTTTAAAAATTACACAACTATTTTTCATACATTGTTAATTCACTCTGGTATTAAAACTTTAATTTCTCACTTCAAAACATATCAAAAACAATGTTTTTTTTTACTTTAAAAATTACACAACTATTTTTCATACATTGTTAATTCACTCTGGTATTAAAACTTTAATTTCTCACTTCAAAACATATCAAAAACAATGTTTTTTTTTACTTTAAAAATTACACAACTATTTTTCATACATTGTTAACTCACTCTGGTATTAAAATTTCGTATTCTCACTTCAAAACATATCAAAAACAATGTTTTTTTTTACTTTAAAAATTACACAACTATTTTTCATACATTGTTAACTCACTCTGGTATTAAAACTTTAATTTCTCACTTCAAAACATATCAAAAACAATGTTTTTTTTTACTTTAAAAATTACACAACTATTTTTCATACATTGTTAACTCACTCTGGTTTTAAAATTTCGTATTCTCACTTCAAAACATATCAAAAACAATGTTTTTTTTTACTTTAAAAATTACACAACTATTTTTCATACATTGTTAACTCACTCTGGTATTAAAATTTCGTATTCTCACTTCAAAACATCTATAAAACAATGTTTTTTTTTACTTTAAAAATTACACAACTATTTTTCATACATTGTTAACTCACTCTGGTATTAAAACTTTAATTTCTCACTTCAAAACATATCAAAAACAATGTTTTTTTTTACTTTAAAAATTACACAACTATTTTTCATACATTGTTAATTCACTCTGGTATTAAAACTTTAATTTCTCACTTCAAAACATATCAAAAACAATGTTTTTTTTTACTTTAAAAATTACACAACTATTTTTCATACATTGTTAACTCACTCTGGTATTAAAATTTCGTATTCTCACTTCAAAACATATCAAAAACAATGTTTTTTTTTACTTTAAAAATTACACAACTATTTTTCATACATTGTTAACTCACTCTGGTATTAAAACTTTAATTTCTCACTTCAAAACATATCAAAAACAATGTTTTTTTTTACTTTAAAAATTACACAACTATTTTTCATACATTGTTAACTCACTCTGGTTTTAAAATTTCGTATTCTCACTTCAAAACATATCAAAAACAATGTTTTTTTTTACTTTAAAAATTACACAACTATTTTTCATACATTGTTAACTCACTCTGGTATTAAAATTTCGTATTCTCACTCCAAAACATCTATAAAACAATGTTTTTTTTTACTTTAAAAATTACACAACTATTTTTCATACATTGTTAACTCACTCTGGTATTAAAATTTCGTATTCTCACTTCAAAACATATCAAAAACAATGTTTTTTTTTACTTTAAAAATTACACAACTATTTTTCATACATTGTTAACTCACTCTGGTATTAAAATTTCGTATTCTCACTCCAAAACATCTATAAAACAATGTTTTTTTTTACTTTAAAAATTACACAACTATTTTTCATACATTGTTAACTCACTCTGGTATTAAAACTTTAATTTCTCACTTCAAAACATATCAAAAACAATGTTTTTTTTTACTTTAAAAATTACACAACTATTTTTCATACATTGTTAACTCACTCTGGTATTAAAATTTCGTATTCTCACTCCAAAACATCTATAAAACAATGTTTTTTTTTACTTTAAAAATTACACAACTATTTTTCATACATTGTTAACTCACTCTGGTATTAAAATTTCGTATTCTCACTTCAAAACATCTATAAAACAATGTTTTTTTTTACTTTAAAAATTACACAACTATTTTTCATACATTGTTAACTCACTCTGGTATTAAAATTTCGTATTCTCACTCCAAAACATATCAAAAACAATGTTTTTTTTTACTTTAAAAATTACACAACTATTTTTCATACATTGTTAACTCACTCTGGTATTAAAATTTCGTATTCTCACTCCAAAACATCTATAAAACAATGTTTTTTTTTACTTTAAAAATTACACAACTATTTTTCATACATTGTTAACTCACTCTGGTATTAAAATTTCGTATTCTCACTCCAAAACATCTATAAAACAATGTTTTTTTTTACTTTAAAAATTACACAACTATTTTTCATACATTGTTAACTCACTCTGGTATTAAAACTTTAATTTCTCACTTCAAAACATATCAAAAACAATGTTTTTTTTTACTTTAAAAATTACACAACTATTTTTCATACATTGTTAACTCACTCTGGTATTAAAATTTCGTATTCTCACTTCAAAACATATCAAAAACAATGTTTTTTTTTACTTTAAAAATTACACAACTATTTTTCATACATTGTTAACTCACTCTGGTATTAAAATTTCGTATTCTCACTCCAAAACATCTATAAAACAATGTTTTTTTTTACTTTAAAAATTACACAACTATTTTTCATACATTGTTAACTCACTCTGGTATTAAAATTTCGTATTCTCACTCCAAAACATCTATAAAACAATGTTTTTTTTTACTTTAAAAATTACACAACTATTTTTCATACATTGTTAACACACTCTGGTATTAAAATTTCGTATTCTCACTTCAAAACATATCAAAAACAATGTTTTTTTTTACTTTAAAAATTACACAACTATTTTTCATACATTGTTAACTCACTCTGGTATTAAAATTTCGTATTCTCACTCCAAAACATCTATAAAACAATGTTTTTTTTTACTTTAAAAATTACACAACTATTTTTCATACATTGTTAACTCACTCTGGTATTAAAATTTCGTATTCTCACTCCAAAACATCTATAAAACAATGTTTTTTTTTACTTTAAAAATTACACAACTATTTTTCATACATTGTTAACACACTCTGGTATTAAAATTTCGTATTCTCACTTCAAAACATATCAAAAACAATGTTTTTTTTTACTTTAAAAATTACACAACTATTTTTCATACATTGTTAACTCACTCTGGTATTAAAATTTCGTATTCTCACTCCAAAACATCTATAAAACAATGTTTTTTTTTACTTTAAAAATTACACAACTATTTTTCATACATTGTTAACTCACTCTGGTATTAAAATTTCGTATTCTCACTCCAAAACATCTATAAAACAATGTTTTTTTTTACTTTAAAAATTACACAACTATTTTTCATACATTGTTAACACACTCTGGTATTAAAATTTCGTATTCTCACTTCAAAACATATCAAAAACAATGTTTTTTTTTACTTTAAAAATTACACAACTATTTTTCATACATTGTTAACTCACTCTGGTATTAAAATTTCGTATTCTCACTCCAAAACATATCAAAAACAATGTTTTTTTTTACTTTAAAAATTACACAACTATTTTTCATACATTGTTAACTCACTCTGGTATTAAAATTTCGTATTCTCACTTCAAAACATATCAAAAACAATGTTTTTTTTTACTTTAAAAATTACACAACTATTTTTCATACATTGTTAACTCACTCTGGTATTAAAATTTCGTATTCTCACTTCAAAACATATCAAAAACAATGTTTTTTTTTACTTTAAAAATTACACAACTATTTTTCATACATTGTTAACTCACTCTGGTATTAAAATTTCGTATTCTCACTCCAAAACATATCAAAAACAATGTTTTTTTTTACTTTAAAAATTACACAACTATTTTTCATACATTGTTAACTCACTCTGGTATTAAAATTTCGTATTCTCACTCCAAAACATCTATAAAACAATGTTTTTTTTTACTTTAAAAATTACACAACTATTTTTCATACATTGTTAACTCACTCTGGTATTAAAATTTCGTATTCTCACTCCAAAACATCTATAAAACAATGTTTTTTTTTACTTTAAAAATTACACAACTATTTTTCATACATTGTTAACTCACTCTGGTATTAAAATTTCGTATTCTCACTCCAAAACATATCAAAAACAATGTTTTTTTTTACTTTAAAAATTACACAACTATTTTTCATACATTGTTAACTCACTCTGGTATTAAAATTTCGTATTCTCACTCCAAAACATCTATAAAACAATGTTTTTTTTTACTTTAAAAATTACACAACTATTTTTCATACATTGTTAACTCACTCTGGTATTAAAATTTCGTATTCTCACTCCAAAACATCTATAAAACAATGTTTTTTTTTACTTTAAAAATTACACAACTATTTTTCATACATTGTTAACACACTCTGGTATTAAAATTTCGTATTCTCACTCCAAAACATCTATAAAACAATGTTTTTTTTTACTTTAAAAATTACACAACTATTTTTCATACATTGTTAACTCACTCTGGTATTAAAATTTCGTATTCTCACTCCAAAACATATCAAAAACAATGTTTTTTTTTACTTTAAAAATTACACAACTATTTTTCATACATTGTTAACTCACTCTGGTATTAAAATTTCGTATTCTCACTCCAAAACATATCAAAAACAATGTTTTTTTTTACTTTAAAAATTACACAACTATTTTTCATACATTGTTAACTCACTCTGGTATTAAAATTTCGTATTCTCACTCCAAAACATATCAAAAACAATGTTTTTTTTTACTTTAAAAATTACACAACTATTTTCATACATTGTTAACTCACTCTGGTATTAAAACTTTAATTTCTCACTTCAAAACATATCAAAAACAATGTTTTTTTTTACTTTAAAAATTACACAACTATTTTTCATACATTGTTAACTCACTCTGGTTTTAAAATTTCGTATTCTCACTTCAAAACATATCAAAAACAATGTTTTTTTTTACTTTAAAAATTACACAACTATTTTTCATACATTGTTAACTCACTCTGGTATTAAAATTTCGTATTCTCACTTCAAAACATCTATAAAACAATGTTTTTTTTTACTTTAAAAATTACACAACTATTTTTCATACATTGTTAACACACTCTGGTATTAAAATTTCGTATTCTCACTCCAAAACATCTATAAAACAATGTTTTTTTTTACTTTAAAAATTACACAACTATTTTTCATACATTGTTAACTCACTCTGGTATTAAAATTTCGTATTCTCACTCCAAAACATCTATAAAACAATGTTTTTTTTTACTTTAAAAATTACACAACTATTTTTCATACATTGTTAACTCACTCTGGTATTAAAATTTCGTATTCTCACTCCAAAACATATCAAAAACAATGTTTTTTTTTACTTTAAAAATTACACAACTATTTTTCATACATTGTTAACTCACTCTGGTATTAAAACTTTAATTTCTCACTTCAAAACATATCAAAAACAATGTTTTTTTTTACTTTAAAAATTACACAACTATTTTTCATACATTGTTAACTCACTCTGGTATTAAAATTTCGTATTCTCACTTCAAAACATATCAAAAACAATGTTTTTTTTTACTTTAAAAATTACACAACTATTTTTCATACATTGTTAACTCACTCTGGTATTAAAATTTCGTATTCTCACTCCAAAACATATCAAAAACAATGTTTTTTTTTACTTTAAAAATTACACAACTATTTTCATACATTGTTAACTCACTCTGGTATTAAAACTTTAATTTCTCACTTCAAAACATATCAAAAACAATGTTTTTTTTTACTTTAAAAATTACACAACTATTTTTCATACATTGTTAACTCACTCTGGTTTTAAAATTTCGTATTCTCACTTCAAAACATATCAAAAACAATGTTTTTTTTTACTTTAAAAATTACACAACTATTTTTCATACATTGTTAACTCACTCTGGTATTAAAATTTCGTATTCTCACTTCAAAACATATCAAAAACAATGTTTTTTTTTACTTTAAAAATTACACAACTATTTTTCATACATTGTTAACACACTCTGGTATTAAAATTTCGTATTCTCACTCCAAAACATCTATAAAACAATGTTTTTTTTTACTTTAAAAATTACACAACTATTTTTCATACATTGTTAACTCACTCTGGTATTAAAATTTCGTATTCTCACTCCAAAACATCTATAAAACAATGTTTTTTTTTACTTTAAAAATTACACAACTATTTTTCATACATTGTTAACTCACTCTGGTATTAAAATTTCGTATTCTCACTCCAAAACATATCAAAAACAATGTTTTTTTTTACTTTAAAAATTACACAACTATTTTTCATACATTGTTAACTCACTCTGGTATTAAAACTTTAATTTCTCACTTCAAAACATATCAAAAACAATGTTTTTTTTTACTTTAAAAATTACACAACTATTTTTCATACATTGTTAACTCACTCTGGTATTAAAATTTCGTATTCTCACTCCAAAACATATCAAAAACAATGTTTTTTTTTACTTTAAAAATTACACAACTATTTTTCATACATTGTTAACACACTCTGGTATTAAAATTTCGTATTCTCACTCCAAAACATCTATAAAACAATGTTTTTTTTTACTTTAAAAATTACACAACTATTTTTCATACATTGTTAACTCACTCTGGTATTAAAATTTCGTATTCTCACTCCAAAACATCTATAAAACAATGTTTTTTTTTACTTTAAAAATTACACAACTATTTTTCATACATTGTTAACTCACTCTGGTATTAAAATTTCGTATTCTCACTCCAAAACATCTATAAAACAATGTTTTTTTTTACTTTAAAAATTACACAACTATTTTTCATACATTGTTAACTCACTCTGGTATTAAAATTTCGTATTCTCACTCCAAAACATATCAAAAACAATGTTTTTTTTTACTTTAAAAATTACACAACTATTTTTCATACATTGTTAACTCACTCTGGTATTAAAACTTTAATTTCTCACTTCAAAACATATCAAAAACAATGTTTTTTTTTACTTTAAAAATTACACAACTATTTTTCATACATTGTTAACTCACTCTGGTATTAAAATTTCGTATTCTCACTTCAAAACATATCAAAAACAATGTTTTTTTTTACTTTAAAAATTACACAACTATTTTTCATACATTGTTAACTCACTCTGGTATTAAAATTTCGTATTCTCACTCCAAAACATCTATAAAACAATGTTTTTTTTTACTTTAAAAATTACACAACTATTTTTCATACATTGTTAACTCACTCTGGTATTAAAATTTCGTATTCTCACTCCAAAACATCTATAAAACAATGTTTTTTTTTACTTTAAAAATTACACAACTATTTTTCATACATTGTTAACACACTCTGGTATTAAAATTTCGTATTCTCACTCCAAAACATCTATAAAACAATGTTTTTTTTTACTTTAAAAATTACACAACTATTTTTCATACATTGTTAACTCACTCTGGTATTAAAATTTCGTATTCTCACTCCAAAACATATCAAAAACAATGTTTTTTTTTACTTTAAAAATTACACAACTATTTTTCATACATTGTTAACTCACTCTGGTATTAAAATTTCGTATTCTCACTCCAAAACATATCAAAAACAATGTTTTTTTTTACTTTAAAAATTACACAACTATTTTTCATACATTGTTAACTCACTCTGGTATTAAAATTTCGTATTCTCACTCCAAAACATATCAAAAACAATGTTTTTTTTTACTTTAAAAATTACACAACTATTTTCATACATTGTTAACTCACTCTGGTATTAAAACTTTAATTTCTCACTTCAAAACATATCAAAAACAATGTTTTTTTTTACTTTAAAAATTACACAACTATTTTTCATACATTGTTAACTCACTCTGGTTTTAAAATTTCGTATTCTCACTTCAAAACATATCAAAAACAATGTTTTTTTTTACTTTAAAAATTACACAACTATTTTTCATACATTGTTAACTCACTCTGGTATTAAAATTTCGTATTCTCACTTCAAAACATCTATAAAACAATGTTTTTTTTTACTTTAAAAATTACACAACTATTTTTCATACATTGTTAACACACTCTGGTATTAAAATTTCGTATTCTCACTCCAAAACATCTATAAAACAATGTTTTTTTTTACTTTAAAAATTACACAACTATTTTTCATACATTGTTAACTCACTCTGGTATTAAAATTTCGTATTCTCACTCCAAAACATCTATAAAACAATGTTTTTTTTTACTTTAAAAATTACACAACTATTTTTCATACATTGTTAACTCACTCTGGTATTAAAATTTCGTATTCTCACTCCAAAACATATCAAAAACAATGTTTTTTTTTACTTTAAAAATTACACAACTATTTTTCATACATTGTTAACTCACTCTGGTATTAAAACTTTAATTTCTCACTTCAAAACATATCAAAAACAATGTTTTTTTTTACTTTAAAAATTACACAACTATTTTTCATACATTGTTAACTCACTCTGGTATTAAAATTTCGTATTCTCACTTCAAAACATATCAAAAACAATGTTTTTTTTTACTTTAAAAATTACACAACTATTTTTCATACATTGTTAACTCACTCTGGTATTAAAATTTCGTATTCTCACTCCAAAACATATCAAAAACAATGTTTTTTTTTACTTTAAAAATTACACAACTATTTTCATACATTGTTAACTCACTCTGGTATTAAAACTTTAATTTCTCACTTCAAAACATATCAAAAACAATGTTTTTTTTTACTTTAAAAATTACACAACTATTTTTCATACATTGTTAACTCACTCTGGTTTTAAAATTTCGTATTCTCACTTCAAAACATATCAAAAACAATGTTTTTTTTTACTTTAAAAATTACACAACTATTTTTCATACATTGTTAACTCACTCTGGTATTAAAATTTCGTATTCTCACTTCAAAACATATCAAAAACAATGTTTTTTTTTACTTTAAAAATTACACAACTATTTTTCATACATTGTTAACACACTCTGGTATTAAAATTTCGTATTCTCACTCCAAAACATCTATAAAACAATGTTTTTTTTTACTTTAAAAATTACACAACTATTTTTCATACATTGTTAACTCACTCTGGTATTAAAATTTCGTATTCTCACTCCAAAACATCTATAAAACAATGTTTTTTTTTACTTTAAAAATTACACAACTATTTTTCATACATTGTTAACTCACTCTGGTATTAAAATTTCGTATTCTCACTCCAAAACATATCAAAAACAATGTTTTTTTTTACTTTAAAAATTACACAACTATTTTTCATACATTGTTAACTCACTCTGGTATTAAAACTTTAATTTCTCACTTCAAAACATATCAAAAACAATGTTTTTTTTTACTTTAAAAATTACACAACTATTTTTCATACATTGTTAACTCACTCTGGTATTAAAATTTCGTATTCTCACTCCAAAACATATCAAAAACAATGTTTTTTTTTACTTTAAAAATTACACAACTATTTTTCATACATTGTTAACACACTCTGGTATTAAAATTTCGTATTCTCACTCCAAAACATCTATAAAACAATGTTTTTTTTTACTTTAAAAATTACACAACTATTTTTCATACATTGTTAACTCACTCTGGTATTAAAATTTCGTATTCTCACTCCAAAACATATCAAAAACAATGTTTTTTTTTACTTTAAAAATTACACAACTATTTTTCATACATTGTTAACTCACTCTGGTATTAAAACTTTAATTTCTCACTTCAAAACATATCAAAAACAATGTTTTTTTTTACTTTAAAAATTACACAACTATTTTTCATACATTGTTAACTCACTCTGGTATTAAAATTTCGTATTCTCACTTCAAAACATATCAAAAACAATGTTTTTTTTTACTTTAAAAATTACACAACTATTTTTCATACATTGTTAACTCACTCTGGTATTAAAATTTCGTATTCTCACTCCAAAACATATCAAAAACAATGTTTTTTTTTACTTTAAAAATTACACAACTATTTTCATACATTGTTAACTCACTCTGGTATTAAAACTTTAATTTCTCACTTCAAAACATATCAAAAACAATGTTTTTTTTTACTTTAAAAATTACACAACTATTTTTCATACATTGTTAACTCACTCTGGTTTTAAAATTTCGTATTCTCACTTCAAAACATATCAAAAACAATGTTTTTTTTTACTTTAAAAATTACACAACTATTTTTCATACATTGTTAACTCACTCTGGTATTAAAATTTCGTATTCTCACTTCAAAACATATCAAAAACAATGTTTTTTTTTACTTTAAAAATTACACAACTATTTTTCATACATTGTTAACACACTCTGGTATTAAAATTTCGTATTCTCACTCCAAAACATCTATAAAACAATGTTTTTTTTTACTTTAAAAATTACACAACTATTTTTCATACATTGTTAACTCACTCTGGTATTAAAATTTCGTATTCTCACTCCAAAACATCTATAAAACAATGTTTTTTTTTACTTTAAAAATTACACAACTATTTTTCATACATTGTTAACTCACTCTGGTATTAAAATTTCGTATTCTCACTCCAAAACATATCAAAAACAATGTTTTTTTTTACTTTAAAAATTACACAACTATTTTTCATACATTGTTAACTCACTCTGGTATTAAAACTTTAATTTCTCACTTCAAAACATATCAAAAACAATGTTTTTTTTTACTTTAAAAATTACACAACTATTTTTCATACATTGTTAACTCACTCTGGTATTAAAATTTCGTATTCTCACTCCAAAACATATCAAAAACAATGTTTTTTTTTACTTTAAAAATTACACAACTATTTTTCATACATTGTTAACACACTCTGGTATTAAAATTTCGTATTCTCACTCCAAAACATCTATAAAACAATGTTTTTTTTTACTTTAAAAATTACACAACTATTTTTCATACATTGTTAACTCACTCTGGTATTAAAATTTCGTATTCTCACTCCAAAACATCTATAAAACAATGTTTTTTTTTACTTTAAAAATTACACAACTATTTTTCATACATTGTTAACTCACTCTGGTATTAAAATTTCGTATTCTCACTCCAAAACATCTATAAAACAATGTTTTTTTTTACTTTAAAAATTACACAACTATTTTTCATACATTGTTAACTCACTCTGGTATTAAAATTTCGTATTCTCACTCCAAAACATATCAAAAACAATGTTTTTTTTTACTTTAAAAATTACACAACTATTTTTCATACATTGTTAACTCACTCTGGTATTAAAACTTTAATTTCTCACTTCAAAACATATCAAAAACAATGTTTTTTTTTACTTTAAAAATTACACAACTATTTTTCATACATTGTTAACTCACTCTGGTATTAAAATTTCGTATTCTCACTTCAAAACATATCAAAAACAATGTTTTTTTTTACTTTAAAAATTACACAACTATTTTTCATACATTGTTAACTCACTCTGGTATTAAAATTTCGTATTCTCACTCCAAAAC
>CAMPDV010006294.1:0-31139 GCA_946699065.1 Loxodes magnus | reverse complement strand
GATTTGCATGAAAAGTGAAGAAGAAAAGTAAGAAAAAAAGTCATAAAATCAATAATAATTATTTATCAAATACTAGTCAAAAAGATATTTTTGAATATATTTTTATGAAAAGTGAAGAAGAAAAGTAAGAAAAAAAGTCATAAAATCAATAATAATTAGTTATCAAATACTAGTCAAAAAGATATTTTTGATTTCCATGAAAAGTGAAGAAGAAAAGTAAGAAAAAAAGTCATAAAATCAATAATAATTAGTTATCAAATACTAGTCAAAAAGATATTTTTGAATATATTTTTATGAAAAGTGAAGAAGAAAAGTAAGAAAAAAAGTCATAAAATCAATAATAATTAGTTATCAAATACTAGTCAAAAAGATATTTTTGAATATATTTTTATGAAAAGTGAAGAAGAAAAGTAAGAAAAAAAGTCATAAAATCAATAATAATTAGTTATCAAATACTAGTCAAAAAGATATTTTTGATTTCCATGAAAAGTGAAGAAGAAAAGTAAGAAAAAAAGTCATAAAATCAATAATAATTAGTTATCAAATACTAGTCAAAAAGATATTTTTGATTATATTTTTATGAAAAGTGAAGAAGAAAAGTAAGAAAAAAAGTCATAAAATCAATAATAATAAGTTATCAAATACTAGTCAAAAAGATATTTTTGAATATATTTTTATGAAAAGTGAAGAAGAAAAGTAAGAAAAAAAGTCATAAAATCAATAATAATAAGTTATCAAATACTAGTCAAAAAGATATTTTTGATTTCCATGAAAAGTGAAGAAGAAAAGTAAGAAAAAAAGTCATAAAATCAATAATAATTAGTTATCAAATACTAGTCAAAAAGATATTTTTGATTTCCATGAAAAGTGAAGAAGAAAAGTAAGAAAAAAAGTCATAAAATCAATAATAATAAGTTATCAAATACTAGTCAAAAAGATATTTTTGATTTCCATGAAAAGTGAAGAAGAAAAGTAAGAAAAAAAGTCATAAAATCAATAATAATTATTTATCAAATACTAGTCAAAAAGATATTTTTGAATATATTTTTATGAAAAGTGAAGAAGAAAAGTAAGAAAAAAAGTCATAAAATCAATAATAATTAGTTATCAAATACTAGTCAAAAAGATATTTTTGATTTCCATGAAAAGTGAAGAAGAAAAGTAAGAAAAAAAGTCATAAAATCAATAATAATTAGTTATCAAATACTAGTCAAAAAGATATTTTTGATATATTTTTATGAAAAGTGAAGAAGAAAAGTAAGAAAAAAAGTCATAAAATCAATAATAATAAGTTATCAAATACTAGTCAAAAAGATATTTTTGATTTCCATGAAAAGTGAAGAAGAAAAGTAAGAAAAAAAGTCATAAAATCAATAATAATTAGTTATCAAATACTAGTCAAAAAGATATTTTTGATTTCCATGAAAAGTGAAGAAGAAAAGTAAGAAAAAAAGTCATAAAATCAATAATAATTATTTATCAAATACTAGTCAAAAAGATATTTTTGATATATTTTTATGAAAAGTGAAGAAGAAAAGTAAGAAAAAAAGTCATAAAATCAATAATAATTAGTTATCAAATACTAGTCAAAAAGATATTTTTGATTTGCATGAAAAGTGAAGAAGAAAAGTAAGAAAAAAAGTCATAAAATCAATAATAATTAGTTATCAAATACTAGTCAAAAAGATATTTTTGAATATATTTTTATGAAGAGTGAAGAAGAAAAGTAAGAAAAAAAGTCATAAAATCAATAATAATTAGTTATCAAATACTAGTCAAAAAGATATTTTTGATTTCCATGAAAAGTGAAGAAGAAAAGTAAGAAAAAAAGTCATAAAATCAATAATAATTATTTATCAAATACTAGTCAAAAAGATATTTTTGATTTGCATGAAAAGTGAAGAAGAAAAGTAAGAAAAAAAGTCATAAAATCAATAATAATAAGTTATCAAATACTAGTCTAAAAGATATTTTTGATTTCCATGAAAAGTGAAGAAGAAAAGTAAGAAAAAAAGTCATAAAATCAATAATAATTAGTTATCAAATACTAGTCAAAAAGATATTTTTGATTTCCATGAAAAGTGAAGAAGAAAAGTAAGAAAAAAAGTCATAAAATCAATAATAATTAGTTATCAAATACTAGTCAAAAAGATATTTTTGATTTGCATGAAAAGTGAAGAAGAAAAGTAAGAAAAAAAGTCATAAAATCAATAATAATAAGTTATCAAATACTAGTCTAAAAGATATTTTTGATTTCCATGAAAAGTGAAGAAGAAAAGTAAGAAAAAAAGTCATAAAATCAATAATAATTAGTTATCAAATACTAGTCAAAAAGATATTTTTGATTTCCATGAAAAGTGAAGAAGAAAAGTAAGAAAAAAAGTCATAAAATCAATAATAATTAGTTATCAAATACTAGTCAAAAAGATATTTTTGAATATATTTTTATGAAAAGTGAAGAAGAAAAGTAAGAAAAAAAGTCATAAAATCAATAATAATTAGTTATCAAATACTAGTCAAAAAGATATTTTTGATTTCCATGAAAAGTGAAGAAGAAAAGTAAGAAAAAAAGTCATAAAATCAATAATAATTATTTATCAAATACTAGTCAAAAAGATATTTTTGAATATATTTTTATGAAAAGTGAAGAAGAAAAGTAAGAAAAAAAGTCATAAAATCAATAATAATTAGTTATCAAATACTAGTCAAAAAGATATTTTTGATTTCCATGAAAAGTGAAGAAGAAAAGTAAGAAAAAAAGTCATAAAATCAATAATAATTAGTTATCAAATACTAGTCAAAAAGATATTTTTGATTTCCATGAAAAGTGAAGAAGAAAAGTAAGAAAAAAAGTCATAAAATCAATAATAATTATTTATCAAATACTAGTCAAAAAGATATTTTTGAATATATTTTTATGAAAAGTGAAGAAGAAAAGTAAGAAAAAAAGTCATAAAATCAATAATAATTAGTTATCAAATACTAGTCAAAAAGATATTTTTGATTTGCATGAAAAGTGAAGAAGAAAAGTAAGAAAAAAAGTCATAAAATCAATAATAATTAGTTATCAAATACTAGTCAAAAAGATATTTTTGATTTCCATGAAAAGTGAAGAAGAAAAGTAAGAAAAAAAGTCATAAAATCAATAATAATTATTTATCAAATACTAGTCAAAAAGATATTTTTGAATATATTTTTATGAAAAGTGAAGAAGAAAAGTAAGAAAAAAAGTCATAAAATCAATAATAATTATTTATCAAATACTAGTCAAAAAGATATTTTTGAATATATTTTTATGAAAAGTGAAGAAGAAAAGTAAGAAAAAAAGTCATAAAATCAATAATAATTAGTTATCAAATACTAGTCAAAAAGATATTTTTGATTTCCATGAAAAGTGAAGAAGAAAAGTAAGAAAAAAAAGTCATAAAATCAATAATAATTAGTTATCAAATACTAGTCAAAAAGATATTTTTGATTATATTTTTATGAAAAGTGAAGAAGAAAAGTAAGAAAAAAAGTCATAAAATCAATAATAATAAGTTATCAAATACTAGTCAAAAAGATATTTTTGAATATATTTTTATGAAAAGTGAAGAAGAAAAGTAAGAAAAAAAGTCATAAAATCAATAATAATAAGTTATCAAATACTAGTCAAAAAGATATTTTTGATTTGCATGAAAAGTGAAGAAGAAAAGTAAGAAAAAAAGTCATAAAATCAATAATAATTAGTTATCAAATACTAGTCAAAAAGATATTTTTGAATATATTTTTATGAAAAGTGAAGAAGAAAAGTAAGAAAAAAAGTCATAAAATCAATAATAATTAGTTATCAAATACTAGTCAAAAAGATATTTTTGAATATATTTTTATGAAAAGTGAAGAAGAAAAGTAAGAAAAAAAGTCATAAAATCAATAATAATTAGTTATCAAATACTAGTCAAAAAGATATTTTTGAATATATTTTTATGAAAAGTGAAGAAGAAAAGTAAGAAAAAAAGTCATAAAATCAATAATAATTAGTTATCAAATACTAGTCAAAAAGATATTTTTGATTTCCATGAAAAGTGAAGAAGAAAAGTAAGAAAAAAAGTCATAAAATCAATAATAATTAGTTATCAAATACTAGTCAAAAAGATATTTTTGATTATATTTTTATGAAAAGTGAAGAAGAAAAGTAAGAAAAAAAGTCATAAAATCAATAATAATAAGTTATCAAATACTAGTCAAAAAGATATTTTTGAATATATTTTTATGAAAAGTGAAGAAGAAAAGTAAGAAAAAAAGTCATAAAATCAATAATAATAAGTTATCAAATACTAGTCAAAAAGATATTTTTGATTTGCATGAAAAGTGAAGAAGAAAAGTAAGAAAAAAAGTCATAAAATCAATAATAATAAGTTATCAAATACTAGTCAAAAAGATATTTTTGATTTCCATGAAAAGTGAAGAAGAAAAGTAAGAAAAAAAGTCATAAAATCAATAATAATTAGTTATCAAATACTAGTCAAAAAGATATTTTTGATTTCCATGAAAAGTGAAGAAGAAAAGTAAGAAAAAAAGTCATAAAATCAATAATAATTATTTATCAAATACTAGTCAAAAAGATATTTTTGAATATATTTTTATGAAGAGTGAAGAAGAAAAGTAAGAAAAAAAGTCATAAAATCAATAATAATTAGTTATCAAATACTAGTCAAAAAGATATTTTTGATTTCCATGAAAAGTGAAGAAGAAAAGTAAGAAAAAAAGTCATAAAATCAATAATAATTAGTTATCAAATACTAGTCAAAAAGATATTTTTGATTTCCATGAAAAGTGAAGAAGAAAAGTAAGAAAAAAAGTCATAAAATCAATAATAATTAGTTATCAAATACTAGTCAAAAAGATATTTTTGATTTGCATGAAAAGTGAAGAAGAAAAGTAAGAAAAAAAGTCATAAAATCAATAATAATTAGTTATCAAATACTAGTCAAAAAGATATTTTTGATTTCCATGAAAAGTGAAGAAGAAAAGTAAGAAAAAAAGTCATAAAATCAATAATAATTAGTTATCAAATACTAGTCAAAAAGATATTTTTGATTTCCATGAAAAGTGAAGAAGAAAAGTAAGAAAAAAAGTCATAAAATCAATAATAATTAGTTATCAAATACTAGTCTAAAAGATATTTTTGAATATATTTTTATGAAAAGTGAAGAAGAAAAGTAAGAAAAAAAGTCATAAAATCAATAATAATTAGTTATCAAATACTAGTCAAAAAGATATTTTTGATTTCCATGAAAAGTGAAGAAGAAAAGTAAGAAAAAAAGTCATAAAATCAATAATAATTAGTTATCAAATACTAGTCAAAAAGATATTTTTGATTATATTTTTATGAAAGGTGAAGAAGAAAAGTAAGAAAAAAAGTCATAAAATCAATAATAATAAGTTATCAAATACTAGTCAAAAAGATATTTTTGATTTGCATGAAAAGTGAAGAAGAAAAGTAAGAAAAAAAGTCATAAAATCAATAATAATTAGTTATCAAATACTAGTCAAAAAGATATTTTTGATTTCCATGAAAAGTGAAGAAGAAAAGTAAGAAAAAAAGTCATAAAATCAATAATAATTAGTTATCAAATACTAGTCAAAAAGATATTTTTGATTTGCATGAAAAGTGAAGAAGAAAAGTAAGAAAAAAAGTCATAAAATCAATAATAATTAGTTATCAAATACTAGTCAAAAAGATATTTTTGATTTCCATGAAAAGTGAAGAAGAAAAGTAAGAAAAAAAGTCATAAAATCAATAATAATTAGTTATCAAATACTAGTCAAAAAGATATTTTTGATTTCCATGAAAAGTGAAGAAGAAAAGTAAGAAAAAAAGTCATAAAATCAATAATAATTAGTTATCAAATACTAGTCAAAAAGATATTTTTGATTTGCATGAAAAGTGAAGAAGAAAAGTAAGAAAAAAAGTCATAAAATCAATAATAATAAGTTATCAAATACTAGTCTAAAAGATATTTTTGATTTCCATGAAAAGTGAAGAAGAAAAGTAAGAAAAAAAGTCATAAAATCAATAATAATTAGTTATCAAATACTAGTCAAAAAGATATTTTTGATTTCCATGAAAAGTGAAGAAGAAAAGTAAGAAAAAAAGTCATAAAATCAATAATAATTAGTTATCAAATACTAGTCAAAAAGATATTTTTGATTTCCATGAAAAGTGAAGAAGAAAAGTAAGAAAAAAAGTCATAAAATCAATAATAATTAGTTATCAAATACTAGTCAAAAAGATATTTTTGATTTCCATGAAAAGTGAAGAAGAAAAGTAAGAAAAAAAGTCATAAAATCAATAATAATTATTTATCAAATACTAGTCAAAAAGATATTTTTGAATATATTTTTATGAAAAGTGAAGAAGAAAAGTAAGAAAAAAAGTCATAAAATCAATAATAATTAGTTATCAAATACTAGTCAAAAAGATATTTTTGATTTCCATGAAAAGTGAAGAAGAAAAGTAAGAAAAAAAGTCATAAAATCAATAATAATTAGTTATCAAATACTAGTCAAAAAGATATTTTTGATTTCCATGAAAAGTGAAGAAGAAAAGTAAGAAAAAAAGTCATAAAATCAATAATAATTAGTTATCAAATACTAGTCAAAAAGATATTTTTGAATATATTTTTATGAAAAGTGAAGAAGAAAAGTAAGAAAAAAAGTCATAAAATCAATAATAATTAGTTATCAAATACTAGTCAAAAAGATATTTTTGATTTCCATGAAAAGTGAAGAAGAAAAGTAAGAAAAAAAGTCATAAAATCAATAATAATTAGTTATCAAATACTAGTCAAAAAGATATTTTTGAATATATTTTTATGAAAAGTGAAGAAGAAAAGTAAGAAAAAAAGTCATAAAATCAATAATAATTAGTTATCAAATACTAGTCAAAAAGATATTTTTGAATATATTTTTATGAAAAGTGAAGAAGAAAAGTAAGAAAAAAAGTCATAAAATCAATAATAATTAGTTATCAAATACTAGTCAAAAAGATATTTTTGATTTCCATGAAAAGTGAAGAAGAAAAGTAAGAAAAAAAGTCATAAAATCAATAATAATTAGTTATCAAATACTAGTCAAAAAGATATTTTTGATTATATTTTTATGAAAAGTGAAGAAGAAAAGTAAGAAAAAAAGTCATAAAATCAATAATAATAAGTTATCAAATACTAGTCAAAAAGATATTTTTGAATATATTTTTATGAAAAGTGAAGAAGAAAAGTAAGAAAAAAAGTCATAAAATCAATAATAATTAGTTATCAAATACTAGTCAAAAAGATATTTTTGATTTGCATGAAAAGTGAAGAAGAAAAGTAAGAAAAAAAGTCATAAAATCAATAATAATTAGTTATCAAATACTAGTCAAAAAGATATTTTTGATTTCCATGAAAAGTGAAGAAGAAAAGTAAGAAAAAAAGTCATAAAATCAATAATAATTAGTTATCAAATACTAGTCAAAAAGATATTTTTGATTTCCATGAAAAGTGAAGAAGAAAAGTAAGAAAAAAAGTCATAAAATCAATAATAATTAGTTATCAAATACTAGTCAAAAAGATATTTTTGATTATTTTTATGAAAAGTGAAGAAGAAAAGTAAGAAAAAAAGTCATAAAATCAATAATAATTAGTTATCAAATACTAGTCAAAAAGATATTTTTGATTTCCATGAAAAGTGAAGAAGAAAAGTAAGAAAAAAAGTCATAAAATCAATAATAATTAGTTATCAAATACTAGTCAAAAAGATATTTTTGATTTCCATGAAAAGTGAAGAAGAAAAGTAAGAAAAAAAGTCATAAAATCAATAATAATTAGTTATCAAATACTAGTCAAAAAGATATTTTTGATTTCCATGAAAAGTGAAGAAGAAAAGTAAGAAAAAAAGTCATAAAATCAATAATAATTAGTTATCAAATACTAGTCAAAAAGATATTTTTGAATATATTTTTATGAAAAGTGAAGAAGAAAAGTAAGAAAAAAAGTCATAAAATCAATAATAATTAGTTATCAAATACTAGTCAAAAAGATATTTTTGATTTCCATGAAAAGTGAAGAAGAAAAGTAAGAAAAAAAGTCATAAAATCAATAATAATTAGTTATCAAATACTAGTCAAAAAGATATTTTTGATTATAAAAGTTTTTATGAAAATACTAGTGAAGAAGAAAAGTAAGAAAAAAAGTCATAAAATCAATAATAATAAGTTATCAAATACTAGTCAAAAAGATATTTTTGATTTCCATGAAAAGTGAAGAAGAAAAGTAAGAAAAAAAGTCATAAAATCAATAATAATAAGTTATCAAATACTAGTCAAAAAGATATTTTTGATTTCCATGAAAAGTGAAGAAGAAAAGTAAGAAAAAAAGTCATAAAATCAATAATAATTAGTTATCAAATACTAGTCAAAAAGATATTTTTGATTTGCATGAAAAGTGAAGAAGAAAAGTAAGAAAAAAAGTCATAAAATCAATAATAATTAGTTATCAAATACTAGTCAAAAAGATATTTTTGAATATATTTTTATGAAAAGTGAAGAAGAAAAGTAAGAAAAAAAGTCATAAAATCAATAATAATAAGTTATCAAATACTAGTCAAAAAGATATTTTTGAATATATTTTTATGAAAAGTGAAGAAGAAAAGTAAGAAAAAAAGTCATAAAATCAATAATAATAAGTTATCAAATACTAGTCAAAAAGATATTTTTGATTTCCATGAAAAGTGAAGAAGAAAAGTAAGAAAAAAAGTCATAAAATCAATAATAATTAGTTATCAAATACTAGTCAAAAAGATATTTTTGAATATATTTTTATGAAAAGTGAAGAAGAAAAGTAAGAAAAAAAGTCATAAAATCAATAATAATTAGTTATCAAATACTAGTCAAAAAGATATTTTTGATTTCCATGAAAAGTGAAGAAGAAAAGTAAGAAAAAAAGTCATAAAATCAATAATAATAAGTTATCAAATACTAGTCAAAAAGATATTTTTGATTTCCATGAAAAGTGAAGAAGAAAAGTAAGAAAAAAAGTCATAAAATCAATAATAATTAGTTATCAAATACTAGTCAAAAAGATATTTTTGATTTGCATGAAAAGTGAAGAAGAAAAGTAAGAAAAAAAGTCATAAAATCAATAATAATTAGTTATCAAATACTAGTCAAAAAGATATTTTTGATTTCCATGAAAAGTGAAGAAGAAAAGTAAGAAAAAAAGTCATAAAATCAATAATAATTAGTTATCAAATACTAGTCAAAAAGATATTTTTGATTTCCATGAAAAGTGAAGAAGAAAAGTAAGAAAAAAAGTCATAAAATCAATAATAATTAGTTATCAAATACTAGTCAAAAAGATATTTTTGAATATATTTTTATGAAAAGTGAAGAAGAAAAGTAAGAAAAAAAGTCATAAAATCAATAATAATAAGTTATCAAATACTAGTCAAAAAGATATTTTTGAATATATTTTTATGAAAAGTGAAGAAGAAAAGTAAGAAAAAAAGTCATAAAATCAATAATAATAAGTTATCAAATACTAGTCAAAAAGATATTTTTGAATATATTTTTATGAAAAGTGAAGAAGAAAAGTAAGAAAAAAAGTCATAAAATCAATAATAATAAGTTATCAAATACTAGTCTAAAAGATATTTTTGAATATATTTTTATGAAAAGTGAAGAAGAAAAGTAAGAAAAAAAGTCATAAAATCAATAATAATTAGTTATCAAATACTAGTCTAAAGATATTTTTGATTTGCATGAAAAGTGAAGAAGAAAAGTAAGAAAAAAAGTCATAAAATCAATAATAATTAGTTATCAAATACTAGTCTAAAAGATATTTTTGAATATATTTTTATGAAAAGTGAAGAAGAAAAGTAAGAAAAAAAGTCATAAAATCAATAATAATAAGTTATCAAATACTAGTCAAAAAGATATTTTTGATTTCCATGAAAAGTGAAGAAGAAAAGTAAGAAAAAAAGTCATAAAATCAATAATAATTAGTTATCAAATACTAGTCTAAAAGATATTTTTGAATATATTTTTATGAAAAGTGAAGAAGAAAAGTAAGAAAAAAAGTCATAAAATCAATAATAATTAGTTATCAAATACTAGTCTAAAAGATATTTTTGATTTGCATGAAAAGTGAAGAAGAAAAGTAAGAAAAAAAGTCATAAAATCAATAATAATTAGTTATCAAATACTAGTCTAAAAGATATTTTTGATTTCCATGAAAAGTGAAGAAGAAAAGTAAGAAAAAAAGTCATAAAATCAATAATAATTAGTTATCAAATACTAGTCAAAAAGATATTTTTGATTTCCATGAAAAGTGAAGAAGAAAAGTAAGAAAAAAAGTCATAAAATCAATAATAATTAGTTATCAAATACTAGTCAAAAAGATATTTTTGATTTCCATGAAAAGTGAAGAAGAAAAGTAAGAAAAAAAGTCATAAAATCAATAATAATTAGTTATCAAATACTAGTCAAAAAGATATTTTTGATTTCCATGAAAAGTGAAGAAGAAAAGTAAGAAAAAAAGTCATAAAATCAATAATAATTAGTTATCAAATACTAGTCTAAAAGATATTTTTGAAATCATTTTTATGAAAAGTGAAGAAGAAAAGTAAGAAAAAAAGTCATAAAATCAATAATAATAAGTTATCAAATACTAGTCAAAAAGATATTTTTGATTTCCATGAAAAGTGAAGAAGAAAAGTAAGAAAAAAAGTCATAAAATCAATAATAATTAGTTATCAAATACTAGTCAAAAAGATATTTTTGATTTCCATGAAAAGTGAAGAAGAAAAGTAAGAAAAAAAGTCATAAAATCAATAATAATTAGTTATCAAATACTAGTCAAAAAGATATTTTTGATTTCCATGAAAAGTGAAGAAGAAAAGTAAGAAAAAAAGTCATAAAATCAATAATAATTAGTTATCAAATACTAGTCTAAAAGATATTTTTGAATATATTTTTATGAAAAGTGAAGAAGAAAAGTAAGAAAAAAAGTCATGAAAAGTGAAGAAGAAAAGTAAGAAAAAAAGTCATAAAATCAATAATAATTAGTTATCAAATACTAGTCAAAAAGATATTTTTGATTTCCATGAAAAGTGAAGAAGAAAAGTAAGAAAAAAAGTCATAAAATCAATAATAATTAGTTATCAAATACTAGTCTAAAAGATATTTTTGAATATATTTTTATGAAAAGTGAAGAAGAAAAGTAAGAAAAAAAGTCATAAAATCAATAATAATAAGTTATCAAATACTAGTCAAAAAGATATTTTTGATTTGCATGAAAAGTGAAGAAGAAAAGTAAGAAAAAAAGTCATAAAATCAATAATAATAAGTTATCAAATACTAGTCAAAAAGATATTTTTGATTTCCATGAAAAGTGAAGAAGAAAAGTAAGAAAAAAAGTCATAAAATCAATAATAATTAGTTATCAAATACTAGTCAAAAAGATATTTTTGATTTCCATGAAAAGTGAAGAAGAAAAGTAAGAAAAAAAGTCATAAAATCAATAATAATTAGTTATCAAATACTAGTCTAAAAGATATTTTTGATTTCCATGAAAAGTGAAGAAGAAAAGTAAGAAAAAAAGTCATAAAATCAATAATAATTAGTTATCAAATACTAGTCAAAAAGATATTTTTGATTTTTATGAAAAGTGAAGAAGAAAAGTAAGAAAAAAAGTCATAAAATCAATAATAATTAGTTATCAAATACTAGTCAAAAAGATATTTTTGATTTCCATGAAAAGTGAAGAAGAAAAGTAAGAAAAAAAGTCATAAAATCAATAATAATTAGTTATCAAATACTAGTCAAAAAGATATTTTTGATTTCCATGAAAAGTGAAGAAGAAAAGTAAGAAAAAAAGTCATAAAATCAATAATAATTAGTTATCAAATACTAGTCAAAAAGATATTTTTGATTTCCATGAAAAGTGAAGAAGAAAAGTAAGAAAAAAAGTCATAAAATCAATAATAATAAGTTATCAAATACTAGTCAAAAAGATATTTTTGATTTCCATGAAAAGTGAAGAAGAAAAGTAAGAAAAAAAGTCATAAAATCAATAATAATTAGTTATCAAATACTAGTCAAAAAGATATTTTTGAATATATTTTTATGAAAAGTGAAGAAGAAAAGTAAGAAAAAAAGTCATAAAATCAATAATAATTAGTTATCAAATACTAGTCAAAAAGATATTTTTGATTTCCATGAAAAGTGAAGAAGAAAAGTAAGAAAAAAAGTCATAAAATCAATAATAATTAGTTATCAAATACTAGTCAAAAAGATATTTTTGATTTGCATGAAAAGTGAAGAAGAAAAGTAAGAAAAAAAGTCATAAAATCAATAATAATTAGTTATCAAATACTAGTCTAAAAGATATTTTTGAATATATTTTTATGAAAAGTGAAGAAGAAAAGTAAGAAAAAAAGTCATAAAATCAATAATAATAAGTTATCAAATACTAGTCAAAAAGATATTTTTGATTTCCATGAAAAGTGAAGAAGAAAAGTAAGAAAAAAAGTCATAAAATCAATAATAATAAGTTATCAAATACTAGTCAAAAAGATATTTTTGATTTCCATGAAAAGTGAAGAAGAAAAGTAAGAAAAAAAGTCATAAAATCAATAATAATTAGTTATCAAATACTAGTCAAAAAGATATTTTTGATTTCCATGAAAAGTGAAGAAGAAAAGTAAGAAAAAAAGTCATAAAATCAATAATAATTAGTTATCAAATACTAGTCTAAAAGATATTTTTGAATATATTTTTATGAAAAGTGAAGAAGAAAAGTAAGAAAAAAAGTCATAAAATCAATAATAATAAGTTATCAAATACTAGTCAAAAAGATATTTTTGATTTCCATGAAAAGTGAAGAAGAAAAGTAAGAAAAAAAGTCATAAAATCAATAATAATTAGTTATCAAATACTAGTCAAAAAGATATTTTTGATTTCCATGAAAAGTGAAGAAGAAAAGTAAGAAAAAAAGTCATAAAATCAATAATAATTAGTTATCAAATACTAGTCAAAAAGATATTTTTGATTTCCATGAAAAGTGAAGAAGAAAAGTAAGAAAAAAAGTCATAAAATCAATAATAATTAGTTATCAAATACTAGTCAAAAAGATATTTTTGATTTCCATGAAAAGTGAAGAAGAAAAGTAAGAAAAAAAGTCATAAAATCAATAATAATTAGTTATCAAATACTAGTCAAAAAGATATTTTTGATTTCCATGAAAAGTGAAGAAGAAAAGTAAGAAAAAAAGTCATAAAATCAATAATAATTAGTTATCAAATACTAGTCTAAAAGATATTTTTGAATATATTTTTATGAAAAGTGAAGAAGAAAAGTAAGAAAAAAAGTCATAAAATCAATAATAATAAGTTATCAAATACTAGTCAAAAAGATATTTTTGATTTGCATGAAAAGTGAAGAAGAAAAGTAAGAAAAAAAGTCATAAAATCAATAATAATAAGTTATCAAATACTAGTCAAAAAGATATTTTTGATTTCCATGAAAAGTGAAGAAGAAAAGTAAGAAAAAAAGTCATAAAATCAATAATAATAAGTTATCAAATACTAGTCAAAAAGATATTTTTGATTTCCATGAAAAGTGAAGAAGAAAAGTAAGAAAAAAAGTCATAAAATCAATAATAATAAGTTATCAAATACTAGTCAAAAAGATATTTTTGATTTCCATGAAAAGTGAAGAAGAAAAGTAAGAAAAAAAGTCATAAAATCAATAATAATTAGTTATCAAATACTAGTCTAAAAGATATTTTTGAATATATTTTTATGAAAAGTGAAGAAGAAAAGTAAGAAAAAAAGTCATAAAATCAATAATAATAAGTTATCAAATACTAGTCAAAAAGATATTTTTGATTTCCATGAAAAGTGAAGAAGAAAAGTAAGAAAAAAAGTCATAAAATCAATAATAATTAGTTATCAAATACTAGTCAAAAAGATATTTTTGATTTCCATGAAAAGTGAAGAAGAAAAGTAAGAAAAAAAGTCATAAAATCAATAATAATTAGTTATCAAATACTAGTCAAAAAGATATTTTTGATTTCCATGAAAAGTGAAGAAGAAAAGTAAGAAAAAAAGTCATAAAATCAATAATAATTAGTTATCAAATACTAGTCAAAAAGATATTTTTGATTTCCATGAAAAGTGAAGAAGAAAAGTAAGAAAAAAAGTCATAAAATCAATAATAATTAGTTATCAAATACTAGTCAAAAAGATATTTTTGATTTCCATGAAAAGTGAAGAAGAAAAGTAAGAAAAAAAGTCATAAAATCAATAATAATAAGTTATCAAATACTAGTCAAAAAGATATTTTTGATTTCCATGAAAAGTGAAGAAGAAAAGTAAGAAAAAAAGTCATAAAATCAATAATAATTAGTTATCAAATACTAGTCAAAAAGATATTTTTGATTTCCATGAAAAGTGAAGAAGAAAAGTAAGAAAAAAAGTCATAAAATCAATAATAATTAGTTATCAAATACTAGTCAAAAAGATATTTTTGATTTTTATGAAAAGTGAAGAAGAAAAGTAAGAAAAAAAGTCATAAAATCAATAATAATTAGTTATCAAATACTAGTCAAAAAGATATTTTTGATTTCCATGAAAAGTGAAGAAGAAAAGTAAGAAAAAAAGTCATAAAATCAATAATAATTAGTTATCAAATACTAGTCAAAAAGATATTTTTGATTTCCATGAAAAGTGAAGAAGAAAAGTAAGAAAAAAAGTCATAAAATCAATAATAATTAGTTATCAAATACTAGTCAAAAAGATATTTTTGATTTCCATGAAAAGTGAAGAAGAAAAGTAAGAAAAAAAGTCATAAAATCAATAATAATAAGTTATCAAATACTAGTCAAAAAGATATTTTTGAATATATTTTTATGAAAAGTGAAGAAGAAAAGTAAGAAAAAAAGTCATAAAATCAATAATAATTAGTTATCAAATACTAGTCAAAAAGATATTTTTGATTTCCATGAAAAGTGAAGAAGAAAAGTAAGAAAAAAAGTCATAAAATCAATAATAATTAGTTATCAAATACTAGTCTAAAAGATATTTTTGATTTCCATGAAAAGTGAAGAAGAAAAGTAAGAAAAAAAGTCATAAAATCAATAATAATAAGTTATCAAATACTAGTCAAAAAGATATTTTTGATTTCCATGAAAAGTGAAGAAGAAAAGTAAGAAAAAAAGTCATAAAATCAATAATAATTAGTTATCAAATACTAGTCAAAAAGATATTTTTGATTTCCATGAAAAGTGAAGAAGAAAAGTAAGAAAAAAAGTCATAAAATCAATAATAATTAGTTATCAAATACTAGTCAAAAAGATATTTTTGATTTCCATGAAAAGTGAAGAAGAAAAGTAAGAAAAAAAGTCATAAAATCAATAATAATTAGTTATCAAATACTAGTCAAAAAGATATTTTTGATTTCCATGAAAAGTGAAGAAGAAAAGTAAGAAAAAAAGTCATAAAATCAATAATAATTAGTTATCAAATACTAGTCAAAAAGATATTTTTGATTTCCATGAAAAGTGAAGAAGAAAAGTAAGAAAAAAAGTCATAAAATCAATAATAATTAGTTATCAAATACTAGTCAAAAAGATATTTTTGATTTCCATGAAAAGTGAAGAAGAAAAGTAAGAAAAAAAGTCATAAAATCAATAATAATTAGTTATCAAATACTAGTCTAAAAGATATTTTTGAATATTTTTTATGAAAAGTGAAGAAGAAAAGTAAGAAAAAAAGTCATAAAATCAATAATAATTAGTTATCAAATACTAGTCAAAAAGATATTTTTGATTTGCATGAAAAGTGAAGAAGAAAAGTAAGAAAAAAAGTCATAAAATCAATAATAATTAGTTATCAAATACTAGTCAAAAAGATATTTTTGATTTCCATGAAAAGTGAAGAAGAAAAGTAAGAAAAAAAGTCATAAAATCAATAATAATAAGTTATCAAATACTAGTCAAAAAGATATTTTTGATTTCCATGAAAAGTGAAGAAGAAAAGTAAGAAAAAAAGTCATAAAATCAATAATAATAAGTTATCAAATACTAGTCAAAAAGATATTTTTGATTTCCATGAAAAGTGAAGAAGAAAAGTAAGAAAAAAAGTCATAAAATCAATAATAATTAGTTATCAAATACTAGTCAAAAAGATATTTTTGATTTCCATGAAAAGTGAAGAAGAAAAGTAAGAAAAAAAGTCATAAAATCAATAATAATTAGTTATCAAATACTAGTCAAAAAGATATTTTTGATTTCCATGAAAAGTGAAGAAGAAAAGTAAGAAAAAAAGTCATAAAATCAATAATAATAAGTTATCAAATACTAGTCAAAAAGATATTTTTGATTTCCATGAAAAGTGAAGAAGAAAAGTAAGAAAAAAAGTCATAAAATCAATAATAATAAGTTATCAAATACTAGTCAAAAAGATATTTTTGATTTCCATGAAAAGTGAAGAAGAAAAGTAAGAAAAAAAGTCATAAAATCAATAATAATTAGTTATCAAATACTAGTCAAAAAGATATTTTTGATTTCCATGAAAAGTGAAGAAGAAAAGTAAGAAAAAAAGTCATAAAATCAATAATAATTAGTTATCAAATACTAGTCTAAAAGATATTTTTGAATATATTTTTATGAAAAGTGAAGAAGAAAAGTAAGAAAAAAAGTCATAAAATCAATAATAATTAGTTATCAAATACTAGTCAAAAAGATATTTTTGATTTGCATGAAAAGTGAAGAAGAAAAGTAAGAAAAAAAGTCATAAAATCAATAATAATTAGTTATCAAATACTAGTCAAAAAGATATTTTTGATTTCCATGAAAAGTGAAGAAGAAAAGTAAGAAAAAAAGTCATAAAATCAATAATAATAAGTTATCAAATACTAGTCAAAAAGATATTTTTGATTTCCATGAAAAGTGAAGAAGAAAAGTAAGAAAAAAAGTCATAAAATCAATAATAATAAGTTATCAAATACTAGTCAAAAAGATATTTTTGATTTCCATGAAAAGTGAAGAAGAAAAGTAAGAAAAAAAGTCATAAAATCAATAATAATTAGTTATCAAATACTAGTCAAAAAGATATTTTTGATTTCCATGAAAAGTGAAGAAGAAAAGTAAGAAAAAAAGTCATAAAATCAATAATAATTAGTTATCAAATACTAGTCTAAAAGATATTTTTGAATATATTTTTATGAAAAGTGAAGAAGAAAAGTAAGAAAAAAAGTCATAAAATCAATAATAATAAGTTATCAAATACTAGTCAAAAAGATATTTTTGATTTCCATGAAAAGTGAAGAAGAAAAGTAAGAAAAAAAGTCATAAAATCAATAATAATTAGTTATCAAATACTAGTCAAAAAGATATTTTTGATTTCCATGAAAAGTGAAGAAGAAAAGTAAGAAAAAAAGTCATAAAATCAATAATAATTAGTTATCAAATACTAGTCAAAAAGATATTTTTGATTTCCATGAAAAGTGAAGAAGAAAAGTAAGAAAAAAAGTCATAAAATCAATAATAATTAGTTATCAAATACTAGTCAAAAAGATATTTTTGATTTCCATGAAAAGTGAAGAAGAAAAGTAAGAAAAAAAGTCATAAAATCAATAATAATTAGTTATCAAATACTAGTCTAAAAGATATTTTTGAATATATTTTTATGAAAAGTGAAGAAGAAAAGTAAGAAAAAAAGTCATAAAATCAATAATAATAAGTTATCAAATACTAGTCAAAAAGATATTTTTGATTTGCATGAAAAGTGAAGAAGAAAAGTAAGAAAAAAAGTCATAAAATCAATAATAATAAGTTATCAAATACTAGTCAAAAAGATATTTTTGATTTCCATGAAAAGTGAAGAAGAAAAGTAAGAAAAAAAGTCATAAAATCAATAATAATAAGTTATCAAATACTAGTCAAAAAGATATTTTTGATTTCCATGAAAAGTGAAGAAGAAAAGTAAGAAAAAAAGTCATAAAATCAATAATAATAAGTTATCAAATACTAGTCAAAAAGATATTTTTGATTTCCATGAAAAGTGAAGAAGAAAAGTAAGAAAAAAAGTCATAAAATCAATAATAATTAGTTATCAAATACTAGTCTAAAAGATATTTTTGAATATATTTTTATGAAAAGTGAAGAAGAAAAGTAAGAAAAAAAGTCATAAAATCAATAATAATTAGTTATCAAATACTAGTCAAAAAGATATTTTTGATTTCCATGAAAAGTGAAGAAGAAAAGTAAGAAAAAAAGTCATAAAATCAATAATAATTAGTTATCAAATACTAGTCAAAAAGATATTTTTGATTTCCATGAAAAGTGAAGAAGAAAAGTAAGAAAAAAAGTCATAAAATCAATAATAATTAGTTATCAAATACTAGTCAAAAAGATATTTTTGATTTCCATGAAAAGTGAAGAAGAAAAGTAAGAAAAAAAGTCATAAAATCAATAATAATTAGTTATCAAATACTAGTCAAAAAGATATTTTTGATTTCCATGAAAAGTGAAGAAGAAAAGTAAGAAAAAAAGTCATAAAATCAATAATAATTAGTTATCAAATACTAGTCAAAAAGATATTTTTGATTTCCATGAAAAGTGAAGAAGAAAAGTAAGAAAAAAAGTCATAAAATCAATAATAATTAGTTATCAAATACTAGTCAAAAAGATATTTTTGATTTCCATGAAAAGTGAAGAAGAAAAGTAAGAAAAAAAGTCATAAAATCAATAATAATTAGTTATCAAATACTAGTCAAAAAGATATTTTTGATTTCCATGAAAAGTGAAGAAGAAAAGTAAGAAAAAAAGTCATAAAATCAATAATAATTAGTTATCAAATACTAGTCAAAAAGATATTTTTGATTTCCATGAAAAGTGAAGAAGAAAAGTAAGAAAAAAAGTCATAAAATCAATAATAATTAGTTATCAAATACTAGTCAAAAAGATATTTTTGATTTCCATGAAAAGTGAAGAAGAAAAGTAAGAAAAAAAGTCATAAAATCAATAATAATTAGTTATCAAATACTAGTCAAAAAGATATTTTTGATTTCCATGAAAAGTGAAGAAGAAAAGTAAGAAAAAAAGTCATAAAATCAATAATAATTAGTTATCAAATACTAGTCAAAAAGATATTTTTGATTTCCATGAAAAGTGAAGAAGAAAAGTAAGAAAAAAAGTCATAAAATCAATAATAATAAGTTATCAAATACTAGTCAAAAAGATATTTTTGAATATATTTTTATGAAAAGTGAAGAAGAAAAGTAAGAAAAAAAGTCATAAAATCAATAATAATTAGTTATCAAATACTAGTCAAAAAGATATTTTTGATTTCCATGAAAAGTGAAGAAGAAAAGTAAGAAAAAAAGTCATAAAATCAATAATAATTAGTTATCAAATACTAGTCTAAAAGATATTTTTGATTTCCATGAAAAGTGAAGAAGAAAAGTAAGAAAAAAAGTCATAAAATCAATAATAATAAGTTATCAAATACTAGTCAAAAAGATATTTTTGATTTCCATGAAAAGTGAAGAAGAAAAGTAAGAAAAAAAGTCATAAAATCAATAATAATTAGTTATCAAATACTAGTCAAAAAGATATTTTTGATTTCCATGAAAAGTGAAGAAGAAAAGTAAGAAAAAAAGTCATAAAATCAATAATAATTAGTTATCAAATACTAGTCAAAAAGATATTTTTGATTTCCATGAAAAGTGAAGAAGAAAAGTAAGAAAAAAAGTCATAAAATCAATAATAATTAGTTATCAAATACTAGTCAAAAAGATATTTTTGATTTCCATGAAAAGTGAAGAAGAAAAGTAAGAAAAAAAGTCATAAAATCAATAATAATTAGTTATCAAATACTAGTCAAAAAGATATTTTTGATTTCCATGAAAAGTGAAGAAGAAAAGTAAGAAAAAAAGTCATAAAATCAATAATAATAAGTTATCAAATACTAGTCAAAAAGATATTTTTGATTTCCATGAAAAGTGAAGAAGAAAAGTAAGAAAAAAAGTCATAAAATCAATAATAATAAGTTATAAAATACTAGTCAAAAAGATATTTTTGAATATATTTTTATGAAAAGTGAAGAAGAAAAGTAAGAAAAAAAGTCATAAAATCAATAATAATTAGTTATCAAATACTAGTCAAAAAGATATTTTTGATTTCCATGAAAAGTGAAGAAGAAAAGTAAGAAAAAAAGTCATAAAATCAATAATAATTAGTTATCAAATACTAGTCAAAAAGATATTTTTGAATATATTTTTATGAAAAGTGAAGAAGAAAAGTAAGAAAAAAAGTCATAAAATCAATAATAATAAGTTATCAAATACTAGTCAAAAAGATATTTTTGAATATATTTTTATGAAAAGTGAAGAAGAAAAGTAAGAAAAAAAGTCATAAAATCAATAATAATAAGTTATCAAATACTAGTCAAAAAGATATTTTTGATTTCCATGAAAAGTGAAGAAGAAAAGTAAGAAAAAAAGTCATAAAATCAATAATAATTAGTTATCAAATACTAGTCTAAAAGATATTTTTGATTTCCATGAAAAGTGAAGAAGAAAAGTAAGAAAAAAAGTCATAAAATCAATATAATTAGTTATCAAATACTAGTCAAAAAGATATTTTTGATTTCCATGAAAAGTGAAGAAGAAAAGTAAGAAAAAAAGTCATAAAATCAATAATAATTATTTATCAAATACTAGTCAAAAAGATATTTTTGATTTTTATGAAAAGTGAAGAAGAAAAGTAAGAAAAAAAGTCATAAAATCAATAATAATTAGTTATCAAATACTAGTCAAAAAGATATTTTTGATTTCCATGAAAAGTGAAGAAGAAAAGTAAGAAAAAAAGTCATAAAATCAATAATAATTAGTTATCAAATACTAGTCAAAAAGATATTTTTGATTTCCATGAAAAGTGAAGAAGAAAAGTAAGAAAAAAAGTCATAAAATCAATAATAATTAGTTATCAAATACTAGTCAAAAAGATATTTTTGATTTCCATGAAAAGTGAAGAAGAAAAGTAAGAAAAAAAGTCATAAAATCAATAATAATAAGTTATCAAATACTAGTCAAAAAGATATTTTTGATTTCCATGAAAAGTGAAGAAGAAAAGTAAGAAAAAAAGTCATAAAATCAATAATAATTAGTTATCAAATACTAGTCAAAAAGATATTTTTGATTTCCATGAAAAGTGAAGAAGAAAAGTAAGAAAAAAAGTCATAAAATCAATAATAATTAGTTATCAAATACTAGTCAAAAAGATATTTTTGATTTTTATGAAAAGTGAAGAAGAAAAGTAAGAAAAAAAGTCATAAAATCAATAATAATTAGTTATCAAATACTAGTCAAAAAGATATTTTTGATTTCCATGAAAAGTGAAGAAGAAAAGTAAGAAAAAAAGTCATAAAATCAATAATAATTAGTTATCAAATACTAGTCAAAAAGATATTTTTGATTTCCATGAAAAGTGAAGAAGAAAAGTAAGAAAAAAAGTCATAAAATCAATAATAATTAGTTATCAAATACTAGTCAAAAAGATATTTTTGATTTCCATGAAAAGTGAAGAAGAAAAGTAAGAAAAAAAGTCATAAAATCAATAATAATAAGTTATCAAATACTAGTCAAAAAGATATTTTTGATTTCCATGAAAAGTGAAGAAGAAAAGTAAGAAAAAAAGTCATAAAATCAATAATAATTAGTTATCAAATACTAGTCAAAAAGATATTTTTGATTTCCATGAAAAGTGAAGAAGAAAAGTAAGAAAAAAAGTCATAAAATCAATAATAATTAGTTATCAAATACTAGTCTAAAAGATATTTTTGATTTCCATGAAAAGTGAAGAAGAAAAGTAAGAAAAAAAGTCATAAAATCAATAATAATAAGTTATCAAATACTAGTCAAAAAGATATTTTTGATTTCCATGAAAAGTGAAGAAGAAAAGTAAGAAAAAAAGTCATAAAATCAATAATAATTAGTTATCAAATACTAGTCAAAAAGATATTTTTGATTTCCATGAAAAGTGAAGAAGAAAAGTAAGAAAAAAAGTCATAAAATCAATAATAATTAGTTATCAAATACTAGTCAAAAAGATATTTTTGATTTCCATGAAAAGTGAAGAAGAAAAGTAAGAAAAAAAGTCATAAAATCAATAATAATTAGTTATCAAATACTAGTCAAAAAGATATTTTTGATTTCCATGAAAAGTGAAGAAGAAAAGTAAGAAAAAAAGTCATAAAATCAATAATAATTAGTTATCAAATACTAGTCAAAAAGATATTTTTGATTTCCATGAAAAGTGAAGAAGAAAAGTAAGAAAAAAAGTCATAAAATCAATAATAATAAGTTATCAAATACTAGTCAAAAAGATATTTTTGATTTCCATGAAAAGTGAAGAAGAAAAGTAAGAAAAAAAGTCATAAAATCAATAATAATAAGTTATCAAATACTAGTCAAAAAGATATTTTTGAATATATTTTTATGAAAAGTGAAGAAGAAAAGTAAGAAAAAAAGTCATAAAATCAATAATAATTAGTTATCAAATACTAGTCAAAAAGATATTTTTGATTTCCATGAAAAGTGAAGAAGAAAAGTAAGAAAAAAAGTCATAAAATCAATAATAATTAGTTATCAAATACTAGTCAAAAAGATATTTTTGAATATATTTTTATGAAAAGTGAAGAAGAAAAGTAAGAAAAAAAGTCATAAAATCAATAATAATAAGTTATCAAATACTAGTCAAAAAGATATTTTTGAATATATTTTTATGAAAAGTGAAGAAGAAAAGTAAGAAAAAAAGTCATAAAATCAATAATAATTAGTTATCAAATACTAGTCAAAAAGATATTTTTGATTTCCATGAAAAGTGAAGAAGAAAAGTAAGAAAAAAAGTCATAAAATCAATAATAATTAGTTATCAAATACTAGTCTAAAAGATATTTTTGATTTCCATGAAAAGTGAAGAAGAAAAGTAAGAAAAAAAGTCATAAAATCAATAATAATTAGTTATCAAATACTAGTCAAAAAGATATTTTTGATTTCCATGAAAAGTGAAGAAGAAAAGTAAGAAAAAAAGTCATAAAATCAATAATAATAAGTTATCAAATACTAGTCAAAAAGATATTTTTGATTTCCATGAAAAGTGAAGAAGAAAAGTAAGAAAAAAAGTCATAAAATCAATAATAATAAGTTATCAAATACTAGTCAAAAAGATATTTTTGAATATATTTTTATGAAAAGTGAAGAAGAAAAGTAAGAAAAAAAGTCATAAAATCAATAATAATTAGTTATCAAATACTAGTCAAAAAGATATTTTTGATTTCCATGAAAAGTGAAGAAGAAAAGTAAGAAAAAAAGTCATAAAATCAATAATAATTAGTTATCAAATACTAGTCAAAAAGATATTTTTGAATATATTTTTATGAAAAGTGAAGAAGAAAAGTAAGAAAAAAAGTCATAAAATCAATAATAATAAGTTATCAAATACTAGTCAAAAAGATATTTTTGAATATATTTTTATGAAAAGTGAAGAAGAAAAGTAAGAAAAAAAGTCATAAAATCAATAATAATAAGTTATCAAATACTAGTCAAAAAGATATTTTTGATTTCCATGAAAAGTGAAGAAGAAAAGTAAGAAAAAAAGTCATAAAATCAATAATAATTAGTTATCAAATACTAGTCTAAAAGATATTTTTGATTTCCATGAAAAGTGAAGAAGAAAAGTAAGAAAAAAAGTCATAAAATCAATAATAATTAGTTATCAAATACTAGTCAAAAAGATATTTTTGATTTCCATGAAAAGTGAAGAAGAAAAGTAAGAAAAAAAGTCATAAAATCAATAATAATTATTTATCAAATACTAGTCAAAAAGATATTTTTGATTTTTATGAAAAGTGAAGAAGAAAAGTAAGAAAAAAAGTCATAAAATCAATAATAATTAGTTATCAAATACTAGTCAAAAAGATATTTTTGATTTCCATGAAAAGTGAAGAAGAAAAGTAAGAAAAAAAGTCATAAAATCAATAATAATTAGTTATCAAATACTAGTCAAAAAGATATTTTTGATTTCCATGAAAAGTGAAGAAGAAAAGTAAGAAAAAAAGTCATAAAATCAATAATAATTAGTTATCAAATACTAGTCAAAAAGATATTTTTGATTTCCATGAAAAGTGAAGAAGAAAAGTAAGAAAAAAAGTCATAAAATCAATAATAATTAGTTATCAAATACTAGTCAAAAAGATATTTTTGAATATATTTTTATGAAAAGTGAAGAAGAAAAGTAAGAAAAAAAGTCATAAAATCAATAATAATTAGTTATCAAATACTAGTCAAAAAGATATTTTTGATTTCCATGAAAAGTGAAGAAGAAAAGTAAGAAAAAAAGTCATAAAATCAATAATAATTAGTTATCAAATACTAGTCAAAAAGATATTTTTGAATATATTTTTATGAAAAGTGAAGAAGAAAAGTAAGAAAAAAAGTCATAAAATCAATAATAATTAGTTATCAAATACTAGTCAAAAAGATATTTTTGATTTCCATGAAAAGTGAAGAAGAAAAGTAAGAAAAAAAGTCATAAAATCAATAATAATTAGTTATCAAATACTAGTCAAAAAGATATTTTTGATTTCCATGAAAAGTGAAGAAGAAAAGTAAGAAAAAAAGTCATAAAATCAATAATAATTAGTTATCAAATACTAGTCAAAAAGATATTTTTGATTTCCATGAAAAGTGAAGAAGAAAAGTAAGAAAAAAAGTCATAAAATCAATAATAATTAGTTATCAAATACTAGTCAAAAAGATATTTTTGATTTCCATGAAAAGTGAAGAAGAAAAGTAAGAAAAAAAGTCATAAAATCAATAATAATTATTTATCAAATACTAGTCAAAAAGATATTTTTGATTTTTATGAAAAGTGAAGAAGAAAAGTAAGAAAAAAAGTCATAAAATCAATAATAATTAGTTATCAAATACTAGTCAAAAAGATATTTTTGATTTCCATGAAAAGTGAAGAAGAAAAGTAAGAAAAAAAGTCATAAAATCAATAATAATTAGTTATCAAATACTAGTCAAAAAGATATTTTTGAATATATTTTTATGAAAAGTGAAGAAGAAAAGTAAGAAAAAAAGTCATAAAATCAATAATAATTAGTTATCAAATACTAGTCAAAAAGATATTTTTGATTTCCATGAAAAGTGAAGAAGAAAAGTAAGAAAAAAAGTCATAAAATCAATAATAATTAGTTATCAAATACTAGTCAAAAAGATATTTTTGATTTCCATGAAAAGTGAAGAAGAAAAGTAAGAAAAAAAGTCATAAAATCAATAATAATTAGTTATCAAATACTAGTCAAAAAGATATTTTTGATTTCCATGAAAAGTGAAGAAGAAAAGTAAGAAAAAAAGTCATAAAATCAATAATAATTAGTTATCAAATACTAGTCAAAAAGATATTTTTGATTTCCATGAAAAGTGAAGAAGAAAAGTAAGAAAAAAAGTCATAAAATCAATAATAATTATTTATCAAATACTAGTCAAAAAGATATTTTTGATTTTTATGAAAAGTGAAGAAGAAAAGTAAGAAAAAAAGTCATAAAATCAATAATAATTAGTTATCAAATACTAGTCAAAAAGATATTTTTGATTTCCATGAAAAGTGAAGAAGAAAAGTAAGAAAAAAAGTCATAAAATCAATAATAATTAGTTATCAAATACTAGTCAAAAAGATATTTTTGAATATATTTTTATGAAAAGTGAAGAAGAAAAGTAAGAAAAAAAGTCATAAAATCAATAATAATTAGTTATCAAATACTAGTCAAAAAGATATTTTTGATTTCCATGAAAAGTGAAGAAGAAAAGTAAGAAAAAAAGTCATAAAATCAATAATAATTAGTTATCAAATACTAGTCAAAAAGATATTTTTGATTTCCATGAAAAGTGAAGAAGAAAAGTAAGAAAAAAAGTCATAAAATCAATAATAATTAGTTATCAAATACTAGTCAAAAAGATATTTTTGATTTCCATGAAAAGTGAAGAAGAAAAGTAAGAAAAAAAGTCATAAAATCAATAATAATTAGTTATCAAATACTAGTCAAAAAGATATTTTTGATTTCCATGAAAAGTGAAGAAGAAAAGTAAGAAAAAAAGTCATAAAATCAATAATAATTATTTATCAAATACTAGTCAAAAAGATATTTTTGATTTTTATGAAAAGTGAAGAAGAAAAGTAAGAAAAAAAGTCATAAAATCAATAATAATTAGTTATCAAATACTAGTCAAAAAGATATTTTTGATTTCCATGAAAAGTGAAGAAGAAAAGTAAGAAAAAAAGTCATAAAATCAATAATAATTAGTTATCAAATACTAGTCAAAAAGATATTTTTGATTTCCATGAAAAGTGAAGAAGAAAAGTAAGAAAAAAAGTCATAAAATCAATAATAATTAGTTATCAAATACTAGTCAAAAAGATATTTTTGAATATATTTTTATGAAAAGTGAAGAAGAAAAGTAAGAAAAAAAGTCATAAAATCAATAATAATTAGTTATCAAATACTAGTCAAAAAGATATTTTTGATTTCCATGAAAAGTGAAGAAGAAAAGTAAGAAAAAAAGTCATAAAATCAATAATAATTAGTTATCAAATACTAGTCAAAAAGATATTTTTGAATATATTTTTATGAAAAGTGAAGAAGAAAAGTAAGAAAAAAAGTCATAAAATCAATAATAATTAGTTATCAAATACTAGTCAAAAAGATATTTTTGATTTCCATGAAAAGTGAAGAAGAAAAGTAAGAAAAAAAGTCATAAAATCAATAATAATTAGTTATTAAATACTAGTCTAAAAGATATTTTTGAATATATTTTTATGAAAAGTGAAGAAGAAAAGTAAGAAAAAAAGTCATAAAATCAATAATAATAAGTTATCAAATACTAGTCAAAAAGATATTTTTGATTTCCATGAAAAGTGAAGAAGAAAAGTAAGAAAAAAAGTCATAAAATCAATAATAATTAGTTATCAAATACTAGTCAAAAAGATATTTTTGATTTCCATGAAAAGTGAAGAAGAAAAGTAAGAAAAAAAGTCATAAAATCAATAATAATTAGTTATCAAATACTAGTCAAAAAGATATTTTTGATTTCCATGAAAAGTGAAGAAGAAAAGTAAGAAAAAAAGTCATAAAATCAATAATAATTAGTTATCAAATACTAGTCAAAAAGATATTTTTGATTTCCATGAAAAGTGAAGAAGAAAAGTAAGAAAAAAAGTCATAAAATCAATAATAATTAGTTATCAAATACTAGTCAAAAAGATATTTTTGATTTCCATGAAAAGTGAAGAAGAAAAGTAAGAAAAAAAGTCATAAAATCAATAATAATTAGTTATCAAATACTAGTCAAAAAGATATTTTTGATTTCCATGAAAAGTGAAGAAGAAAAGTAAGAAAAAAAGTCATAAAATCAATAATAATTAGTTATCAAATACTAGTCAAAAAGATATTTTTGATTTCCATGAAAAGTGAAGAAGAAAAGTAAGAAAAAAAGTCATAAAATCAATAATAATAAGTTATCAAATACTAGTCAAAAAGATATTTTTGATTTCCATGAAAAGTGAAGAAGAAAAGTAAGAAAAAAAGTCATAAAATCAATAATAATAAGTTATAAAATACTAGTCAAAAAGATATTTTTGAATATATTTTTATGAAAAGTGAAGAAGAAAAGTAAGAAAAAAAGTCATAAAATCAATAATAATTAGTTATCAAATACTAGTCAAAAAGATATTTTTGATTTCCATGAAAAGTGAAGAAGAAAAGTAAGAAAAAAAGTCATAAAATCAATAATAATTAGTTATCAAATACTAGTCAAAAAGATATTTTTGAATATATTTTTATGAAAAGTGAAGAAGAAAAGTAAGAAAAAAAGTCATAAAATCAATAATAATAAGTTATCAAATACTAGTCAAAAAGATATTTTTGAATATATTTTTATGAAAAGTGAAGAAGAAAAGTAAGAAAAAAAGTCATAAAATCAATAATAATAAGTTATCAAATACTAGTCAAAAAGATATTTTTGATTTCCATGAAAAGTGAAGAAGAAAAGTAAGAAAAAAAGTCATAAAATCAATAATAATTAGTTATCAAATACTAGTCTAAAAGATATTTTTGATTTCCATGAAAAGTGAAGAAGAAAAGTAAGAAAAAAAGTCATAAAATCAATAATAATTAGTTATCAAATACTAGTCAAAAAGATATTTTTGATTTCCATGAAAAGTGAAGAAGAAAAGTAAGAAAAAAAGTCATAAAATCAATAATAATTATTTATCAAATACTAGTCAAAAAGATATTTTTGATTTTTATGAAAAGTGAAGAAGAAAAGTAAGAAAAAAAGTCATAAAATCAATAATAATTAGTTATCAAATACTAGTCAAAAAGATATTTTTGATTTCCATGAAAAGTGAAGAAGAAAAGTAAGAAAAAAAGTCATAAAATCAATAATAATTAGTTATCAAATACTAGTCAAAAAGATATTTTTGATTTCCATGAAAAGTGAAGAAGAAAAGTAAGAAAAAAAGTCATAAAATCAATAATAATTAGTTATCAAATACTAGTCAAAAAGATATTTTTGATTTCCATGAAAAGTGAAGAAGAAAAGTAAGAAAAAAAGTCATAAAATCAATAATAATAAGTTATCAAATACTAGTCAAAAAGATATTTTTGATTTCCATGAAAAGTGAAGAAGAAAAGTAAGAAAAAAAGTCATAAAATCAATAATAATTAGTTATCAAATACTAGTCAAAGAGATATTTTTGAATATATTTTTATGAAAAGTGAAGAAGAAAAGTAAGAAAAAAAGTCATAAAATCAATAAGAATTAGTTATCAAATACTAGTCAAAAAGATATTTTTGATTTCCATGAAAAGTGAAGAAGAAAAGTAAGAAAAAAAGTCATAAAATCAATAATAATTAGTTATCAAATACTAGTCAAAAAGATATTTTTGATTTCCATGAAAAGTGAAGAAGAAAAGTAAGAAAAAAAGTCATAAAATCAATAATAATTAGTTATCAAATACTAGTCAAAAAGATATTTTTGATTTCCATGAAAAGTGAAGAAGAAAAGTAAGAAAAAAAGTCATAAAATCAATAATAATTAGTTATCAAATACTAGTCAAAAAGATATTTTTGATTTCCATGAAAAGTGAAGAAGAAAAGTAAGAAAAAAAGTCATAAAATCAATAATAATTAGTTATCAAATACTAGTCAAAAAGATATTTTTGATTTCCATGAAAAGTGAAGAAGAAAAGTAAGAAAAAAAGTCATAAAATCAATAATAATAAGTTATCAAATACTAGTCAAAAAGATATTTTTGAATATATTTTTATGAAAAGTGAAGAAGAAAAGTAAGAAAAAAAGTCATAAAATCAATAATAATTAGTTATCAAATACTAGTCAAAAAGATATTTTTGATTTCCATGAAAAGTGAAGAAGAAAAGTAAGAAAAAAAGTCATAAAATCAATAATAATTAGTTATCAAATACTAGTCAAAAAGATATTTTTGATTTCCATGAAAAGTGAAGAAGAAAAGTAAGAAAAAAAGTCATAAAATCAATAATAATTAGTTATCAAATACTAGTCAAAAAGATATTTTTGAATATATTTTTATGAAAAGTGAAGAAGAAAAGTAAGAAAAAAAGTCATAAAATCAATAATAATTAGTTATCAAATACTAGTCAAAAAGATATTTTGATTTCCATGAAAAGTGAAGAAGAAAAGTAAGAAAAAAAGTCATAAAATCAATAATAATTAGTTATCAAATACTAGTCAAAAAGATATTTTTGAATATATTTTTATGAAAAGTGAAGAAGAAAAGTAAGAAAAAAAGTCATAAAATCAATAATAATTAGTTATCAAATACTAGTCAAAAAGATATTTTTGATTTCCATGAAAAGTGAAGAAGAAAAGTAAGAAAAAAAGTCATAAAATCAATAATAATTAGTTATTAAATACTAGTCTAAAAGATATTTTTGAATATATTTTTATGAAAAGTGAAGAAGAAAAGTAAGAAAAAAAGTCATAAAATCAATAATAATAAGTTATCAAATACTAGTCAAAAAGATATTTTTGATTTCCATGAAAAGTGAAGAAGAAAAGTAAGAAAAAAAGTCATAAAATCAATAATAATTAGTTATCAAATACTAGTCAAAAAGATATTTTTGATTTCCATGAAAAGTGAAGAAGAAAAGTAAGAAAAAAAGTCATAAAATCAATAATAATAAGTTATCAAATACTAGTCAAAAAGATATTTTTGATTTCCATGAAAAGTGAAGAAGAAAAGTAAGAAAAAAAGTCATAAAATCAATAATAATTAGTTATCAAATACTAGTCTAAAAGATATTTTTGATTTCCATGAAAAGTGAAGAAGAAAAGTAAGAAAAAAAGTCATAAAATCAATAATAATTAGTTATCAAATACTAGTCAAAAAGATATTTTTGATTTCCATGAAAAGTGAAGAAGAAAAGTAAGAAAAAAAGTCATAAAATCAATAATAATTAGTTATCAAATACTAGTCAAAAAGATATTTTTGAATATATTTTTATGAAAAGTGAAGAAGAAAAGTAAGAAAAAAGTCATAAAATCAATAATAATTAGTTATCAAATACTAGTCAAAAAGATATTTTTGATTTCCATGAAAAGTGAAGAAGAAAAGTAAGAAAAAAAGTCATAAAATCAATAAGAATTAGTTATCAAATACTAGTCAAAAAGATATTTTTGAATATATTTTTATGAAAAGTGAAGAAGAAAAGTAAGAAAAAAAGTCATAAAATCAATAATAATTAGTTATCAAATACTAGTCAAAAAGATATTTTTGATTTCCATGAAAAGTGAAGAAGAAAAGTAAGAAAAAAAGTCATAAAATCAATAATAATTAGTTATCAAATACTAGTCAAAAAGATATTTTTGATTATATTTTTATGAAAGGTGAAGAAGAAAAGTAAGAAAAAAAGTCATAAAATCAATAATAATAAGTTATCAAATACTAGTCAAAAAGATATTTTTGATTTCCATGAAAAGTGAAGAAGAAAAGTAAGAAAAAAAGTCATAAA
>CAMPDV010006293.1:0-18330 GCA_946699065.1 Loxodes magnus | reverse complement strand
TACTCTTTAAAACTGAAATTCTATCTTCTTTTCTTACTTTACTTCTTCACTTTTCTAAATACTTAATACTTCTCAAAGCATACTCCTAAAAACTTAATCTCTATCTTCTTTTCTTACTTTACTTCTTCACTTTTCAAAATAATTATTACTTCTCAAAGCATACTCCTAAAAACTTAATCTCTATCTTCTTTTCTTACTTTACTTCTTTACTTTTCTAAATACTTATTACTTCTCAAAGCATACTCCTAAAAACTTAATCTCTATCTTCTTTTCTTACTTTACTTCTTCACTTTTCAAAATACTTATTACTTCTCAAAGCATACTCATTAAAACTAAAATTCTATCTTCTTTTCTAACTTTACTTCTTTACTTTTCTAAATACTTATTACTTCTCAAAGCATACTCCTAAAAACTTAATCTCTATCTTCTTTTCTTACTTTACTTCTTTACTTTTCTAAATACTTATTACTTCTCAAAGCATACTCCTAAAAACTTAATCTCTATCTTCTTTTCTTACTTTACTTCTTCACTTTTCAAAATAATTATTACTTCTCAAAGCATACTCTTTAAAACTAAAATTCTATCTTCTTTTCTTACTTTACTTCTTCACTTTTCAAAATACTTATTACTGCTCAAAGCATAATACTTAAAACTGAAATTCTATCTTCTTTTCTTACTTTACTTCTTCACTTTTCTAAATAATTATTACTTCTCAAAGCATACTTTTTAAAACTAAAATTCTATCTTCTTTTCTTACTTTACTTCTTCACTTTTCAAAATAATTATTACTTCTCAAAGCATACTACTTAAAACTTAATCTATATCTTCTTTTCTTACTCTACTTCTTCACTTTTCAAAATAATTATTACTTCTCAAAGCATACTACTAAAAACTTAATCTCTATATTCTTTTCTTACTTTACTTCTTTACTTTCTAAATACTTCTCTCAAAGCATACTCCTAAAAACTTAATCTCTATCTTCTTTTCTTACTTTACTTCTTCACTTTTCAAAATACTTATTACTTCTCAAAGCATAATTAAACTTAATCTCTATCTTCTTTTCTTACTTTACTTCTTTACTTTTCTAAATACTTATTACTTCTCAAAGCATACTCCTAAAAACTTAATCTCTATCTTCTTTTCTTACTTTACTTCTTCACTTTTCAAAATAATTATTACTTCTCAAAGCATACTCTTTAAAACTAAAATTCTATCTTCTTTTCTTACTTTACTTCTTCACTTTTCAAAATATTTATTACTTCTCAAAGCATAATACTTAAAACTGAAATTCTATCTTCTTTTCTTACTTTACTTCTTCACTTTTCTAAATAATTATTACTTCTCAAAGCATACTCTTTAAAACTGAAATTCTATCTTCTTTTCTTACTTTACTTCTTCACTTTTCTAAATACTTATTACTTCTCAAAGCATAATACTTAAAACTGAAATTCTATCTTCTTTTCTTACTTTACTTCTTCACTTTTCAAAATACTTATTACTTCTCAAAGCATACTTTTTAAAACTAAAATTCTATCTTCTTTTCTTACTTTACTTCTTCACTTTTCAAAATAATTATTACTTCTCAAAGCATACTACTTAAAACTTAATCTATATCTTCTTTTCTTACTCTACTTCTTCCCTTTTCAAAATACTTATCACTTCTCAAAGCATACTCCTAAAAACTTAATCTCTATCTTCTTTTCTTACTTTACTTCTTCACTTTTCAAAATAATTATTACTTCTCAAAGCATACTCTTTAAAACTAAATCTCTATCTTCTTTTCTTACTTTACTTCTTCACTTTTCAAAATATTTATTACTTCTCAAAGCATAATAATTAAAACTGAAATTCTATCTTCTTTTCTTACTTTACTTCTTCACTTTTCTAAATAATTATTACTTCTCAAAGCATACTCTTTAAAACTTAATCTCTATCTTCTTTTCTTACTTTACTTCTTTACTTTTCTAAATACTTATTACTTCTCAAAGCATACTCCTAAAAACTTAATCTCTATCTTCTTTTCTTACTTTACTTCTTTACTTTTCAAAATAATTATTACTTCTCAAAGCATACTCATTAAAACTAAAATTCTATCTTCTTTTCTTACTTTACTTCTTCACTTTTCAAAATAATTATTACTTCTCAAAGCATACTACTTAAAACTTAATCTATATCTTCTTTTCTTACTTTACTTCTTCACTTTTCAAAATAATTATTACTGCTCAATGCATACTCCTAAAAACTTAATCTCTATCTTCTTTTCTTACTTTACTTCTTCACTTTTCTAAATAATTATTACTTCTCAAAGCATACTCCTAAAAACTTAATCTCTATCTTCTTTTCTTACTTTACTTCTTCACTTTTCAAAATAATTATTACTGCTCAATGCATACTCCTAAAAACTTAATCTCTATCTTCTTTTCTTACTTTACTTCTTCACTTTTCAAAATAATTATTACTGCTCAATGCATACTCCTAAAAACTTAATCTCTATCTTCTTTTCTTACTTTACTTCTTCACTTTTCTAAATAATTATTACTTCTCAAAGCATACTACTTAAAACTTAATCTATATCTTCTTTTCTTACTTTACTTCTTCACTTTTCAAAATAATTATTACTTCTCAAAGCATACTCTTTAAAACTAAAATTCTATCTTCTTTTCTTACTTTACTTCTTCACTTTTCAAAATAATTATTACTGCTCAATGCATACTCCTAAAAACTTAATCTCTATCTTCTTTTCTTACTTTACTTCTTCACTTTTCTAAATAATTATTACTTCTCAAAGCATACTCCTAAAAACTTAATCTCTATCTTCTTTTCTTACTTTACTTCTTTACTTTTCTAAATACTTATTACTTCTCAAAGCATACTCCTAAAAACTGAAATTCTATCTTCTTTTCTTACTTTACTTCTTTACTTTTCTAAATAATTATTACTTCTCGAAGCATACTCATTAAAACTGAAATTCTATCTTCTTTTCTTACTTTACTTCTTCACTTTTCAAAATAATTATTACTTCTCAAAGCATACTCTTTAAAACTAAAATTCTATCTTCTTTTCTTACTTTACTTCTTCACTTTTCAAAATAATTATTACTGCTCAATGCATACTCCTAAAAACTTAATCTCTATCTTCTTTTCTTACTTTACTTCTTCACTTTTCTAAATACTTATTACTTCTCAAAGCATACTCCTAAAAACTGAAATTCTATCTTCTTTTCTTACTTTACTTCTTCACTTTTCAAAATACTTATTACTTCTCAAAGCATACTCCTTAAAACTTAATCTATATCTTCTTTTCTTACTCTACTTCTTCACTCTTCAAAATAATTATTACTTCTCAAAGCATACTACTTAAAACTTAATCTATATCTTCTTTTCTTACTCTACTTCTTCACTCTTCAAAATAATTATTACTTCTCAAAGCATAATACTTAAAACTGAAATTCTATCTTCTTTTCTTACTTTACTTCTTCACTTTTCTAAATAATTATTACTTCTCAAAGCATACTCTTTAAAACTAAAATTCTATCTTCTTTTCTTACTTTACTTCTTCACTTTTCTAAATAATATTTACTTCTCAAAGCATACTCTTTAAAACTAAAATTCTATCTTCTTTTCTTACTTTACTTCTTCACTTTTCTAAATACTTATTACTTCTCAAAGCATACTCCTAAAAACTGAAATTCTATCTTCTTTTCTTACTTTACTTCTTTACTTTTCTAAATAATTATTACTTCTCGAAGCATACTCATTAAAACTGAAATTCTATCTTCTTTTCTTACTTTACTTCTTTACTTTTCTAAATACTTAATACTTCTCAAAGCATACTCCTAAAAACTTAATCTCTATCTTCTTTTCTTACTTTACTTCTTTACTTTTCTAAATACTTATTACTTCTCAAAGCATACTCCTAAAAACTTAATCTATATCTTCTTTTCTTACTCTACTTCTTCACTCTTCAAAATAATTATTACTTCTCAAAGCATAATACTTAAAACTGAAATTCTATCTTCTTTTCTTACTTTACTTCTTCACTTTTCTAAATAATTATTACTTCTCAAAGCATACTCCTAAAAACTAAAATTCTATCTTCTTTTCTTACTTTACTTCTTCACTTTTCTAAATAATATTTACTTCTCAAAGCATACTCTTTAAAACTAAAATTCTATCTTCTTTTCTTACTTTACTTCTTCACTTTTCAAAATACTTATTACTTCTCAAAGCATAATACTCTAAATTCTATCTTCTTTTCTTACTTTACTTCTTCACTTTTCAAAATACTTATTACTTCTCAAAGCATACTCATTAAAACTAAAATTCTATCTACTTTTCTAACTTTACTTCTTTACTTTTCTAAATACTTATTACTTCTCAAAGCATACTCCTAAAAACTTAATCTCTATCTTCTTTTCTTACTCTACTTCTTCCCTTTTCAAAATACTTATTACTTCTCAAAGCATACTCCTAAAAACTTAATCTCCATCTTCTTTTCTTACTTTACTTCTTTACTTTCCTAAATACTTATTACTTCTCAAAGCATACTCCTAAAAACTTAATCTCTATCTTCTTTTCTTACTTTACTTCTTCACTTTTCTAAATACTTATTACTTCTCAAAGCATACTCATTAAAACTAAAATTCTATCTTCTTTTCTAACTTTACTTCTTTACTTTTCTAAATAATTATTACTTCTCAAAGAATACTCCTAAAAACTAAAATTCTGTCTTCTTTTCTTACTTTACTTCTTTACTTTTCAAAATAATTATTTCTTTTCAATGCATACTACTTAAATCTGAAATTCTATCTTCTTTTCTTACTTTACTTCTTCACTTTTCAAAATATTTATTACTTCTCAAAGCATAATACTTAAAACTGAAATTCTATCTTCTTTTCTTACTTTACTTCTTCACTTTTCAAAATACTTATTACTTCTCAAAGCATACTACTTAAAACTTAATCTATATCTTCTTTTCTTACTTTACTTCTTCACTTTTCTAAATAATTATTACTTCTCAAAGCATACTACTTAAAACTTAATCTATATCTTCTTTTCTTACTCTACTTCTTCCCTTTTCAAAATACTTATTACTTCTCAAAGCATACTCCTAAAAACTTAATCTCTATCTTCTTTTCTTACTTTACTTCTTTACTTTTCTAAATACTTATTACTTCTCAAAGCATACTCTTTAAAACTTAATCTCTATCTTCTTTTCTTACTTTACTTCTTCACTTTTCAAAATACTTATTACTTCTCAAAGCATACTCATTAAAACTAAAATTCTATCTACTTTTCTAACTTTACTTCTTTACTTTTCTAAATACTTATTACTTCTCAAAGCATACTCTTTAAAACTAAAATTCTATCTTCTTTTCTTACTTTACTTCTTCACTTTTCAAAATAATTATTACTTCTCAAAGCATACTTTTTAAAACTAAAATTCTATCTTCTTTTCTTACTTTACTTCTTCACTTTTCAAAATACTTATTACTTCTCAAAGCATACTCATTAAAACTAAAATTCTATCTTCTTTTCTTACTTTACTTCTTCACTTTTCTAAATACTTAATACTTCTCAAAGCATACTCCTAAAAACTTAATCTCTATCTTCTTTTCTTACTTTACTTCTTCACTTTTCTAAATAATTATTACTTCTCAAAGCATACTCTTTAAAACCGAAATTCTATCTTCTTTTCTTACTTTACTTCTTCACTTTTCAAAATAATTATTACTTCTCAAAGCATACTACTTAAAACTTAATCTCTATCTTCTTTTCTTACTTTACTTCTTCACTTTTCAAAATACTTATTACTTCTCAAAGCATACTCTTTAAAACTTAATCTCTATCTTCTTTTCTTACTTTACTTCTTCACCTTTAAAAATACTTATTACTTCTCAAAGCATACTCTTTAAAACTTAATCTCTATCTTCTTTTCTTACTTTACTTCTTTACTTTTACAAATACTTATAACTTCTCAAAGCATACTACTTAAAACTTAATCTCTATCTTCTTTTCTTACTTTACTTCTTCACTTTTCAAAATAATTATTACTTCTCAAAGCATACTCCTAAAAACTTAATCTCTATCTTCTTTTCTTACTTTACTTCTTTACTTTTCTAAATACTTAATACTTCTCAAAGCATACTCCTAAAAACTTAATCTCTATCTTCTTTTCTTACTTTACTTCTTTACTTTTCTAAATACTTATTACTTCTCAAAGCATACTCCTAAAAACTTAATCTCTATCTTCTTTTCTTACTTTACTTCTTCACTTTTCAAAATACTTATTACTTCTCAAAGCATACTCATTAAAACTGAAATTCTATCTTCTTTTCTTACTTTACTTCTTCACTTTTCTAAATACTTAATACTTCTCAAAGCATACTTTTTAAAACTAAAATTCTATCTTCTTTTCTTACTTTACTTCTTCACTTTTCAAAATAATTATTACTTCTCAAAGCATACTCTTTAAAACTAAAATTCTATCTTCTTTTCTTACTTTACTTCTTCACTTTTCAAAATAATTATTACTTCTCAAAGCATACTCCTAAAAACTTAATCTCTATCTTCTTTTCTTACTTTACTTCTTCACTTTTCTAAATACTTATTACTTCTCAAAGCATAATACTTAAAACTAAAATTCTATCTTCTTTTCTTACTTTACTTCTTCACTTTTCTAAATACTTATTACTTCTCAAAGCATACTACTTAAAACTTAATCTATATCTTCTTTTCTTACTTTACTTCTTCACTTTTCAAAATAATTATTACTTCTCAAAGCATACTCTTTAAAACTAAAATTCTATCTTCTTTTCTTACTTTACTTCTTCACTTTTCAAAATACTTATTACTTCTCAAAGCATAATACTTAAAACTTAATCTCTATCTTCTTTTCTTACTTTACTTCTTTACTTTTCTAAATAATTATTACTTCTCAAAGCATACTCTTTAAAACTAAAATTCTATCTTCTTTTCTTACTTTACTTCTTCACTTTTCAAAATACTTATTACTTCTCAAAGCATAATACTTAAAACTGAAATTCTATCTTCTTTTCTTACTTTACTTCTTTACTTTTCTAAATACTTATTACTTCTCAAAGCATACTCCTAAAAACTTAATCTCTATCTTCTTTTCTTACTTTACTTCTTTACTTTTCTAAATACTTATTACTTCTCAAAGCATACTCATTAAAACTTAATCTATATCTTCTTTTCTTACTCTACTTCTTCACTTTTCTAAATACTTATTACTTCTCAAAGCATACTCATTAAAACTTAATCTATATCTTCTTTTCTTACTCTACTTCTTCACTTTTCTAAATAATTATTACTTCTCAAAGCATACTCTTTAAAACTAAAATTCTATCTTCTTTTCTTACTTTACTTCTTCACTTTTCAAAATAATTATTACTTCTCAAAGCATACTACTTAAAACTTAATCTATATCTTCTTTTCTTACTCTACTTCTTCCCTTTTCAAAATACTTATTACTTCTCAAAGCATACTCCTAAAAACTTAATCTCTATCTTCTTTTCTTACTTTACTTCTTTACTTTCCTAAATACTTATTACTTCTCAAAGCATACTCCTAAAAACTTAATCTCTATCTTCTTTTCTTACTTTACTTCTTCACTTTTCAAAATACTTATTACTTCTCAAAGCATACTCCTAAAAACTTAATCTCTATCTTCTTTTCTAACTTTACTTCTTTGCTTTTCTAAATACTTATTACTTCTCAAAGCATACTCCTAAAAACTTAATCTATATCTTCTTTTCTTACTCTACTTCTTCACTCTTCAAAATAATTATTACTTCTCAAAGCATAATACTTAAAACTGAAATTCTATCTTCTTTTCTTACTTTACTTCTTCACTTTTCTAAATAATTATTACTTCTCAAAGCATACTCCTAAAAACTAAAATTCTATCTTCTTTTCTTACTTTACTTCTTCACTTTTCTAAATAATATTTACTTCTCAAAGCATACTCTTTAAAACTAAAATTCTATCTTCTTTTCTTACTTTACTTCTTCACTTTTCAAAATACTTATTACTTCTCAAAGCATAATACTTAAAACTGAAATTCTATCTTCTTTTCTTACTTTACTTCTTCACTTTTCAAAATACTTATTACTTCTCAAAGCATACTCATTAAAACTAAAATTCTATCTACTTTTCTAACTTTACTTCTTTACTTTTCTAAATAATTATTACTTCTCAAAGCATACTCCTAAAAACTTAATCTCTATCTTCTTTTCTTACTTTACTTCTTCACTTTTCAAAATACTTATTACTTCTCAAAGCATACTCCTAAAAACTTAATCTCTATCTTCTTTTCTTACTCTACTTCTTCCCTTTTCAAAATACTTATTACTTCTCAAAGCATACTCCTAAAAACTTAATCTCCATCTTCTTTTCTTACTTTACTTCTTTACTTTCCTAAATACTTATTACTTCTCAAAGCATACTCCTAAAAACTTAATCTCTATCTTCTTTTCTTACTTTACTTCTTCACTTTTCTAAATACTTATTACTTCTCAAAGCATACTCATTAAAACTAAAATTCTATCTTCTTTTCTAACTTTACTTCTTTACTTTTCTAAATAATTATTACTTCTCAAAGAATACTCCTAAAAACTAAAATTCTGTCTTCTTTTCTTACTTTACTTCTTTACTTTTCAAAATAATTATTTCTTTTCAATGCATACTACTTAAATCTGAAATTCTATCTTCTTTTCTTACTTTACTTCTTCACTTTTCAAAATATTTATTACTTCTCAAAGCATAATACTTAAAACTGAAATTCTATCTTCTTTTCTTACTTTACTTCTTCACTTTTCAAAATACTTATTACTTCTCAAAGCATACTACTTAAAACTTAATCTATATCTTCTTTTCTTACTTTACTTCTTCACTTTTCTAAATAATTATTACTTCTCAAAGCATACTACTTAAAACTTAATCTATATCTTCTTTTCTTACTCTACTTCTTCCCTTTTCAAAATACTTATTACTTCTCAAAGCATACTCCTAAAAACTTAATCTCTATCTTCTTTTCTTACTTTACTTCTTTACTTTTCTAAATACTTATTACTTCTCAAAGCATACTCTTTAAAACTTAATCTCTATCTTCTTTTCTTACTTTACTTCTTCACTTTTCAAAATACTTATTACTTCTCAAAGCATACTCATTAAAACTAAAATTCTATCTACTTTTCTAACTTTACTTCTTTACTTTTCTAAATACTTATTACTTCTCAAAGCATACTCTTTAAAACTAAAATTCTATCTTCTTTTCTTACTTTACTTCTTCACTTTTCAAAATAATTATTACTTCTCAAAGCATACTTTTTAAAACTAAAATTCTATCTTCTTTTCTTACTTTACTTCTTCACTTTTCAAAATACTTATTACTTCTCAAAGCATACTCATTAAAACTAAAATTCTATCTTCTTTTCTTACTTTACTTCTTCACTTTTCTAAATACTTAATACTTCTCAAAGCATACTCCTAAAAACTTAATCTCTATCTTCTTTTCTTACTTTACTTCTTCACTTTTCTAAATAATTATTACTTCTCAAAGCATACTCTTTAAAACCGAAATTCTATCTTCTTTTCTTACTTTACTTCTTCACTTTTCAAAATAATTATTACTTCTCAAAGCATACTACTTAAAACTTAATCTCTATCTTCTTTTCTTACTTTACTTCTTCACTTTTCAAAATACTTATTACTTCTCAAAGCATACTCTTTAAAACTTAATCTCTATCTTCTTTTCTTACTTTACTTCTTCACCTTTAAAAATACTTATTACTTCTCAAAGCATACTCTTTAAAACTTAATCTCTATCTTCTTTTCTTACTTTACTTCTTTACTTTTACAAATACTTATAACTTCTCAAAGCATACTACTTAAAACTTAATCTCTATCTTCTTTTCTTACTTTACTTCTTCACTTTTCAAAATAATTATTACTTCTCAAAGCATACTCCTAAAAACTTAATCTCTATCTTCTTTTCTTACTTTACTTCTTTACTTTTCTAAATACTTAATACTTCTCAAAGCATACTCCTAAAAACTTAATCTCTATCTTCTTTTCTTACTTTACTTCTTTACTTTTCTAAATACTTATTACTTCTCAAAGCATACTCCTAAAAACTTAATCTCTATCTTCTTTTCTTACTTTACTTCTTCACTTTTCAAAATACTTATTACTTCTCAAAGCATACTCATTAAAACTGAAATTCTATCTTCTTTTCTTACTTTACTTCTTCACTTTTCTAAATACTTAATACTTCTCAAAGCATACTTTTTAAAACTAAAATTCTATCTTCTTTTCTTACTTTACTTCTTCACTTTTCAAAATAATTATTACTTCTCAAAGCATACTCTTTAAAACTAAAATTCTATCTTCTTTTCTTACTTTACTTCTTCACTTTTCAAAATAATTATTACTTCTCAAAGCATACTCCTAAAAACTTAATCTCTATCTTCTTTTCTTACTTTACTTCTTCACTTTTCTAAATACTTATTACTTCTCAAAGCATAATACTTAAAACTAAAATTCTATCTTCTTTTCTTACTTTACTTCTTCACTTTTCTAAATACTTATTACTTCTCAAAGCATACTACTTAAAACTTAATCTATATCTTCTTTTCTTACTTTACTTCTTCACTTTTCAAAATAATTATTACTTCTCAAAGCATACTCTTTAAAACTAAAATTCTATCTTCTTTTCTTACTTTACTTCTTCACTTTTCAAAATACTTATTACTTCTCAAAGCATAATACTTAAAACTTAATCTCTATCTTCTTTTCTTACTTTACTTCTTTACTTTTCTAAATAATTATTACTTCTCAAAGCATACTCTTTAAAACTAAAATTCTATCTTCTTTTCTTACTTTACTTCTTCACTTTTCAAAATACTTATTACTTCTCAAAGCATAATACTTAAAACTGAAATTCTATCTTCTTTTCTTACTTTACTTCTTTACTTTTCTAAATACTTATTACTTCTCAAAGCATACTCCTAAAAACTTAATCTCTATCTTCTTTTCTTACTTTACTTTTTTACTTTTCTAAATACTTAATACTTCTCAAAGCATACTCCTAAAAACTAAAATTCTATCTTCTTTTCTAACTTTACTTCTTTGCTTTTCTAAATACTTATTACTTCTCAAAGCATACTCCTAAAAACTTAATCTCTATCTTCTTTTCTTACTTTACTTCTTTACTTTTCTAAATACTTATTACTTCTCAAAGCATACTCATTAAAACTTAATCTATATCTTCTTTTCTTACTCTACTTCTTCACTTTTCTAAATACTTATTACTTCTCAAAGCATACTCATTAAAACTTAATCTATATCTTCTTTTCTTACTCTACTTCTTCACTTTTCTAAATAATTATTACTTCTCAAAGCATACTCTTTAAAACTAAAATTCTATCTTCTTTTCTTACTTTACTTCTTCACTTTTCAAAATAATTATTACTTCTCAAAGCATACTACTTAAAACTTAATCTATATCTTCTTTTCTTACTCTACTTCTTCCCTTTTCAAAATACTTATTACTTCTCAAAGCATACTCCTAAAAACTTAATCTCTATCTTCTTTTCTTACTTTACTTCTTTACTTTCCTAAATACTTATTACTTCTCAAAGCATACTCCTAAAAACTTAATCTCTATCTTCTTTTCTTACTTTACTTCTTCACTTTTCAAAATACTTATTACTTCTCAAAGCATACTCCTAAAAACTTAATCTCTATCTTCTTTTCTAACTTTACTTCTTTGCTTTTCTAAATACTTATTACTTCTCAAAGCATACTCCTAAAAACTTAATCTCTATCTTCTTTTCTTACTTTACTTCTTCACTTTTCAAAATAATTATTACTTCTCAAAGCATACTCTTTAAAACTAAAATTCTATCTTCTTTTCTTACTTTACTTCTTCCCTTTTCAAAATACTTATTACTTCTCAAAGCATAATACTTAAAACTGAAATTCTATCTTCTTTTCTTACTTTACTTCTTCACTTTTCTAAATAATTATTACTTCTCAAAGCATACTCTTTAAAACTAAAATTCTATCTTCTTTTCTTACTTTACTTCTTCACTTTTCAAAATAATTATTACTTCTCAAAGCATACTTTTTAAAACTAAAATTCTATCTTCTTTTCTTACTTTACTTCTTCACTTTTCAAAATACTTATTACTTCTCAAAGCATACTCATTAAAACTAAAATTCTATCTTCTTTTCTTACTTTACTTCTTCACTTTTCTAAATACTTATTACTTCTCAAAGCATACTCCTAAAAACTTAATCTCTATCTTCTTTTCTTACTTTACTTCTTCACTTTTCAAAATAATTATTACTTCTCAAAGCATACTCTTTAAAACTAAAATTCTATCTTCTTTTCTTTCTTTACTTCTTCACTTTTCTAAATACTTAATACTTCTCAAAGCATACTCCTAAAAACTTAATCTCTATCTTCTTTTCTTACTTTACTTCTTTACTTTTCTAAATAATTATTACTTCTCAAAGCATACTCTTTAAAACTAAAATTCTATCTTCTTTTCTTACTTTACTTCTTCACTTTTCAAAATACTTATTACTTCTCAAAGCATAATACTTAAAACTGAAATTCTATCTTCTTTTCTTACTTTACTTCTTCACTTTTCTAAATAATTATTACTTCTCAAAGCATACTTTTTAAAACTAAAATTCTATCTTCTTTTCTTACTTTACTTCTTCACTTTTCTAAATACTTATTACTTCTCAAAGCATACTACTTAAAACTTAATCTATATCTTCTTTTCTTACTCTACTTCTTCCCTTTTCAAAATACTTATTACTTCTCAAAGCATACTCCTAAAAACTTAATCTCTATCTTCTTTTCTTACTTTACTTCTTTACTTTCCTAAATACTTATTACTTCTCAAAGCATACTCCTAAAAACTTAATCTCTATCTTCTTTTCTTACTTTACTTCTTCACTTTTCTAAATACTTATTACTTCTCAAAGCATACTCATTAAAACTAAAATTCTATCTTCTTTTCTAACTTTACTTCTTTGCTTTTCTAAATACTTATTACTTCTCAAAGCATACTCCTAAAAACTTAATCTCTATCTTCTTTTCTTACTTTACTTCTTCACTTTTCAAAATAATTATTACTTCTCAAAGCATACTCTTTAAAACTAAAATTCTATCTTCTTTTCTTACTTTACTTCTTCACTTTTCAAAATATTTATTACTTCTCAAAGCATAATACTTAAAACTGAAATTCTATCTTCTTTTCTTACTTTACTTCTTCACTTTTCTAAATAATTATTACTTCTCAAAGCATACTCTTTAAGACTAAAATTCTATCTTCTTTTCTTACTTTACTTCTTTACTTTTCTAAATACTTAATACTTCTCAAAGCATACTCCTAAAAACTTAATCTCTATCTTCTTTTCTTACTTTACTTCTTCCCTTTTCAAAATAATTATTACTTCTCAAAGCATAATACTTAAAACTGAAATTCTATCTTCTTTTCTTACTTTACTTCTTCACTTTTCTAAATAATTATTACTTCTCAAAGCATACTCTTTAAAACTAAAATTCTATCTTCTTTTCTTACTTTACTTCTTCACTTTTCAAAATAATTATTACTTCTCAAAGCATACTTTTTAAAACTAAAATTCTATCTTCTTTTCTTACTTTACTTCTTCACTTTTCAAAATACTTATTACTTCTCAAAGCATACTCATTAAAACTAAAATTCTATCTTCTTTTCTAACTTTACTTCTTTGCTTTTCAAAATACTTATTACTTCTCAAAGCATACTCCTAAAAACTTAATCTCTATCTTCTTTTCTTACTTTACTTCTTCACTTTTCTAAATAATTATTACTTCTCAAAGCATACTCTTTAAAACTAAAATTCTATCTTCTTTTCTTACTTTACTTCTTCACTTTTCAAAATAATTATTACTTCTCAAAGCATACTACTTAAAACTTAATCTATATCTTCTTTTCTTACTCTACTTCTTCCCTTTTCAAAATACTTATTACTTCTCAAAGCATACTCCTAAAAACTTAATCTCTATCTTCTTTTCTTACTTTACTTCTTTACTTTCCTAAATACTTATTACTTCTCAAAGCATACTCCTAAAAACTTAATCTCTATCTTCTTTTCTTACTTTACTTCTTCACTTTTCTAAATACTTATTACTTCTCAAAGCATACTCATTAAAACTAAAATTCTATCTTCTTTTCTTACTTTACTTCTTTGCTTTTCTAAATACTTATTACTTCTCAAAGCATACTCCTAAAAACTTAATCTCTATCTTCTTTTCTTACTTTACTTCTTCACTTTTCAAAATAATTATTACTTCTCAAAGCATACTCTTTAAAACTAAAATTCTATCTTCTTTTCTTACTTTACTTCTTCCCTTTTCAAAATACTTATTACTTCTCAAAGCATAATACTTAAAACTGAAATTCTATCTTCTTTTCTTACTTTACTTCTTCACTTTTCTAAATAATTATTACTTCTCAAAGCATACTCTTTAAAACTAAAATTCTATCTTCTTTTCTTACTTTACTTCTTCACTTTTCAAAATAATTATTACTTCTCAAAGCATACTTTTTAAAACTAAAATTCTATCTTCTTTTCTTACTTTACTTCTTCACTTTTCAAAATACTTATTACTTCTCAAAGCATACTCATTAAAACTAAAATTCTATCTTCTTTTCTTACTTTACTTCTTCACTTTTCTAAATACTTAATACTTCTCAAAGCATACTCCTAAAAACTTAATCTCTATCTTCTTTTCTTACTTTACTTCTTTACTTTTCAAAAAAATTATTACTTCTCAAAGCATACTCCTTAAAACCGAAATTCTATCTTCTTTTCTTACTTTACTTCTTCACTTTTCAAAATAATTATTACTTCTCAAAGCATACTACTTAAAACTTAATCTATATCTTCTTTTCTTACTTTACTTCTTCACTTTTCAAAATACTTATTACTTCTCAAAGCATACTCTTTAAAACTTAATCTCTATCTTCTTTTCTTACTTTACTTCTTCACCTTTAAAAATACTTATTACTTCTCAAAGCATACTCTTTAAAACTTAATCTCTATCTTCTTTTCTTACTTTACTTCTTTACTTTTACAAATACTTATAACTTCTCAAAGCATACTACTTAAAACTTAATCTCTATCTTCTTTTCTTACTTTACTTCTTCACTTTTCAAAATAATTATTACTTCTCAAAGCATACTCCTAAAAACTTAATCTCTATCTTCTTTTCTTACTTTACTTCTTTACTTTTCTAAATAATTATTACTTCTCAAAGCATACTCCTAAAAACTTAATCTCTATCTTCTTTTCTTACTTTACTTCTTTACTTTTCTAAATACTTATTACTTCTCAAAGCATACTCCTAAAAACTTAATCTCTATCTTCTTTTCTTACTTTACTTCTTCACTTTTCAAAATACTTATTACTTCTCAAAGCATACTCATTAAAACTGAAATTCTATCTTCTTTTCTTACTTTACTTCTTCACTTTTCTAAATACTTAATACTTCTCAAAGCATACTTTTTAAAACTAAAATTCTATCTTCTTTTCTTACTTTACTTCTTCACTTTTCTAAATACATATTACTTCTCAAAGCATACTCCTTAAAACTGAAATTCTATATTCTTTTCTTACTTTACTTCTTCACTTTTCTAAATACATATTACTTCTAAAAGCATACTCCTTAAAACTGAAATTCCATTTTCTTTTCTTACTTTACTTCTTCACTTTTCTAAATACTTATTACTTCTAAAAGCATACTCCTTAAAACTGATATTCTATCTTCTTTTCTTACTTTACTTCTTCACTTTTCTAAATACATATTACTTCTCAAAGCATACTCCTTAAAACTGAAATTCCATTTTCTTTTCTTACTTTACTTCTTCACTTTTCAAAATAATTATTACTTCTCAAAGCATACTCTTTAAAACTAAAATTCTATCTTCTTTTCTTACTTTACTTCTTCACTTTTCAAAATACTTATTACTTCTCAAAGCATAATACTTAAAACTGAAATTCTATCTTCTTTTCTTACTTTACTTCTTCACTTTTCTAAATAATTATTACTTCTCAAAGCATACTCTTTAAAACTAAAATTCTATCTTCTTTTCTTACTTTACTTCTTCACTTTTCAAAATAATTATTACTTCTCAAAGCATACTACTTAAAACTTAATCTATATCTTCTTTTCTTACTCTACTTCTTCCCTTTTCAAAATACTTATTACTTCTCAAAGCATACTCCTAAAAACTTAATCTCTATCTTCTTTTCTTACTTTACTTTTTTACTTTTCTAAATACTTAATACTTCTCAAAGCATACTCCTAAAAACTTAATCTCTATCTTCTTTTCTTACTTTACTTCTTTACTTTTCTAAATACTTATTACTTCTCAAAGCATACTCCTAAAAACTTAATCTCTATCTTCTTTTCTTACTTTACTTCTTTACTTTTCTAAATACTTAATACTTCTCAAAGCATACTCCTAAAAACTTAATCTCTATCTTCTTTTCTTACTTTACTTCTTCACTTTTCAAAATAATTATTACTTCTCAAAGCATACTACTTAAAACTTAATCTATATCTTCTTTTCTTACTTTACTTCTTCACTTTTCTAAATACTTATTACTTCTCAAAGCATATTCTTTAAAACTTAATCTCTATCTTCTTTTCTTACTTTACTTCTTTACTTTTCTAAATACTTATTACTTCTCAAAGCATACTCCTAAAAACTTAATCTCTATCTTCTTTTCTTACTTTACTTCTTCACTTTTCTAAATAATTATTACTTCTCAAAGCATAATACTTAAAACTGAAATTCTATCTTCTTTTCTTACTTTACTTCTTCACTTTTCTAAATAATTATTACTTCTCAAAGCATACTCTTTAAAACTAAAATTCTATCTTCTTTTCTTACTTTACTTCTTCACTTTTCAAAATAATTATTACTTCTCAAAGCATACTACTTAAAACTTAATCTATATCTTCTTTTCTTACTCTACTTCTTCCCTTTTCAAAATACTTATTACTTCTCAAAGCATACTCCTAAAAACTTAATCTCTATCTTCTTTTCTTACTTTACTTCTTTACTTTTCTAAATACTTAATACTTCTCAAAGCATACTCCTAAAAACTTAATCTCTATCTTCTTTTCTTACTTTACTTCTTTACTTTTCTAAATACTTAATACTTCTCAAAGCATACTCCTAAAAACTTAATCTCTATCTTCTTTTCTTACTTTACTTCTTCACTTTTCAAAATAATTATTACTTCTCAAAGCATACTCTTTAAAACTAAAATTCTATCTTCTTTTCTTACTTTACTTCTTCACTTTTCAAAATATTTATTACTTCTCAAAGCATAATACTTAAAACTGAAATTCTATCTTCTTTTCTTACTTTACTTCTTCACTTTTCTAAATAATTATTACTTCTCAAAGCATACTCTTTAAAACTAAAATTCTATCTTCTTTTCTTTCTTTACTTCTTCACTTTTCTAAATACTTAATACTTCTCAAAGCATACTCCTAAAAACTTAATCTCTATCTTCTTTTCTTACTTTACTTCTTCACTTTTCTAAATACTTATTACTTCTCAAAGCATACTCATTAAAACTAAAATTCTATCTTCTTTTCTTACTTTACTTCTTTACTTTCCTAAATACTTATTACTTCTCAAAGCATACTCCTAAAAACTTAATCTCTATCTTCTTTTCTTACTTTACTTCTTCACTTTTCTAAATACTTAATACTTCTCAAAGCATACTCCTAAAAACTTAATCTCTATCTTCTTTTCTTACTTTACTTCTTCACTTTTCAAAATAATTATTACTTCTCAAAGCATACTCTTTAAAACTAAAATTCTATCTTCTTTTCTTACTTTACTTCTTCACTTTTCAAAATATTTATTACTTCTCAAAGCATAATACTTAAAACTGAAATTCTATCTTCTTTTCTTACTTTACTTCTTCACTTTTCTAAATAATTATTACTTCTCAAAGCATACTCTTTAAAACTAAAATTCTATCTTCTTTTCTTACTTTACTTCTTTACTTTTCTAAATACTTAATACTTCTCAAAGCATACTCCTAAAAACTTAATCTCTATCTTCTTTTCTTACTTTACTTCTTTACTTTTCTAAATACTTAATACTTCTCAAAGCATACTCCTAAAAACTTAATCTCTATCTTCTTTTCTTACTTTACTTCTTCACTTTTCAAAATAATTATTACTTCTCAAAGCATACTCTTTAAAACTAAAATTCTATCT
>CAMPDV010006292.1:0-20919 GCA_946699065.1 Loxodes magnus | reverse complement strand
GTGATTCAGAGTTCATCGTATCGGGAAGTGCAGATTAGACGGTGAGACTATGGGACGTCAAGACAGGTACCTGTAAGACCATGAGTGGTCACACAAATTAGGTATATGCTGTGGCTATATCCAGTGATTCAGAGTTCATCGTATCGGGAAGTCATGATTATACGGTGAGACTATGGGACGTCAAGACAGGTACCTGTAAGACCATGAGTGGTCACACTAGTGTTGTATATGCTGTGGCTATATCCAGTGATTCAGAGTTCATCGTATCGGGAAGTGCAGATTATACGGTGAGACTATGGGACGTCAAGACAGGTACCTGTAAGACCATGAGTGGTCACACAAATTAGGTATATGCTGTGGCTATATCCAGTGATTCAGAGTTCATCGTATCGGGAAGTCATGATTATACGGTGAGACTATGGGACGTCAAGACAGGTACCTGTAAGACCATGAGTGGTCACACAAATTAGGTATGATCTGTGGCTATATCCAGTGATTCAGAGTTCATCGTATCGGGAAGTCATGATTATACGGTGAGACTATGGGACGTCAAGACAGGTACCTGTAAGACCATGAGTGGTCACACAAATTAGGTATATGCTGTGGCTATATCCAGTGATTCAGAGTTCATCGTATCGGGAAGTGCAGATTATACGGTGAGACTATGGGACGTCAAGACAGGTACCTGTAAGACCATGAGTGGTCACACAAATTAGGTATCTGCTGTGGCTATATCCAGTGATTCAGAGTTCATCGTATCGGGAAGTGCAGATTAGACGGTGAGACTATGGGACGTCAAGACAGGTACCTGTAAGACCATGAGTGGTCACACAGGTTATGTATGATCTGTGGCTATATCCAGTGATTCAGAGTTCATCGTATCGGGAAGTGTAGATTAGACGGTGAGACTATGGGACGTCAAGACAGGTACCTGTAAGACCATGAGTGGTCACACAGGTTATGTATGATCTGTGGCTATATCCAGTGATTCAGAGTTCATCGTATCGGGAAGTCATGATTATACGGTGAGACTATGGGACGTCAAGACAGGTACCTGTAAGACCATGAGTGGTCACACAGGTTATGTATGATCTGTGGCTATATCCAGTGATTCAGAGTTCATCGTATCGGGAAGTGCAGATTAGGCGGTGAGACTATGGGACGTCAAGACAGGTACCTGTAAGACCATGAGTGGTCACACAAATTAGGTATATGCTGTGGCTATATCCAGTGATTCAGAGTTCATCGTATCGGGAAGTGCAGATTATACGGTGAGACTATGGGACGTCAAGACAGGTACCTGTAAGACCATGAGTGGTCACACTAGTTATGTATATTCTGTGGCTATATCCAGTGATTCAGAGTTCATCGTATCGGGAAGTTATGATTATACGGTGAGACTATGGGACGTCAAGACAGGTACCTGTAAGACCATGAGTGGTCACACAGGTTATGTATGATCTGTGGCTATATCCAGTGATTCAGAGTTCATCGTATCGGGAAGTGTAGATTATACGGTGAGACTATGGGACGTCAAGACAGGTACCTGTAAGACCATGAGTGGTCACACAGGTTATGTATGATCTGTGGCTATATCCAGTGATTCAGAGTTCATCGTATCGGGAAGTGTAGATTAGACGGTGAGACTATGGGACGTCAAGACAGGTACCTGTAAGACCATGAGTGGTCACACTAGTGTTGTATGATCTGTGGCTATATCCAGTGATTCAGAGTTCATCGTATCGGGAAGTTATGATTATACGGTGAGACTATGGGACGTCAAGACAGGTACCTGTAAGACCATGAGTGGTCACACTAGTGTTGTATGATCTGTGGCTATATCCAGTGATTCAGAGTTCATCGTATCGGGAAGTTATGATTATACGGTGAGACTATGGGACGTCAAGACAGGTACCTGTAAGACCATGAGTGGTCACACAGGTTATGTATGATCTGTGGCTATATCCAGTGATTCAGAGTTCATCGTATCGGGAAGTGCAGATTAGGCGGTGAGACTATGGGACGTCAAGACAGGTACCTGTAAGACCATGAGTGGTCACACAAATTAGGTATATTCTGTGGCTATATCCAGTGATTCAGAGTTCATCGTATCGGGAAGTGCAGATTATACGGTGAGACTATGGGACGTCAAGACAGGTACCTGTAAGACCATGAGTGGTCACACAAATTAGGTATATGCTGTGGCTATATCCAGTGATTCAGAGTTCATCGTATCGGGAAGTGCAGATTATACGGTGAGACTATGGGACGTCAAGACAGGTACCTGTAAGACAATGAGTGGTCACACTAGTTATGTATATTCTGTGGCTATATCCAGTGATTCAGAGTTCATCGTATCGGGAAGTCATGATTATACGGTGAGACTATGGGACGTCAAGACAGGTACCTGTAAGACCATGAGTGGTCACACTAGTTATGTATATTCTGTGGCTATATCCAGTGATTCAGAGTTCATCGTATCGGGAAGTCATGATTATACGGTGAGACTATGGGACGTCAAGACAGGTACCTGTAAGACCATGAGTGGTCACACAGGTTATGTATGATCTGTGGCTATATCCAGTGATTCAGAGTTCATCGTATCGGGAAGTGCAGATTAGGCGGTGAGACTATGGGACGTCAAGACAGGTACCTGTAAGACCATGAGTGGTCACACAAATTAGGTATATGCTGTGGCTATATCCAGTGATTCAGAGTTCATCGTATCGGGAAGTGCAGATTATACGGTGAGACTATGGGACGTCAAGACAGGTACCTGTAAGACCATGAGTGGTCACACAAATTAGGTATATGCTGTGGCTATATCCAGTGATTCAGAGTTCATCGTATCGGGAAGTGCAGATTAGACGGTGAGACTATGGGACGTCAAGACAGGTACCTGTAAGACCATGAGTGGTCACACTAGTTATGTATATTCTGTGGCTATATCCAGTGATTCAGAGTTCATCGTATCGGGAAGTCATGATTATACGGTGAGACTATAGGACGTCAAGACAGGTACCTGTAAGACCATGAGTGGTCACACAGGTTATGTATGATCTGTGGCTATATCCAGTGATTCAGAGTTCATCGTATCGGGAAGTCATGATTATACGGTGAGACTATGGGACGTCAAGACAGGTACCTGTAAGACCATGAGTGGTCACACTAGTTATGTATATTCTGTGGCTATATCCAGTGATTCAGAGTTCATCGTATCGGGAAGTTGAGATTATACGGTGAGACTATGGGACGTCAAGACAGGTACCTGTAAGACCATGAGTGGTCACACTAGTTATGTATATTCTGTGGCTATATCCAGTGATTCAGAGTTCATCGTATCGGGAAGTCATGATTATACGGTGAGACTATGGGACGTCAAGACAGGTACCTGTAAGACCATGAGTGGTCACACTAGTGTTGTATATGCTGTGGCTATATCCAGTGATTCAGAGTTCATCGTATCGGGAAGTGCAGATAAGACGGTGCGACTATGGGACGTCAAGACAGGTACCTGTAAGACCATGAGTGGTCACACAAATTAGGTATATGCTGTGGCTATATCCAGTGATTCAGAGTTCATCGTATCGGGAAGTGCAGATTAGGCGGTGAGACTATGGGACGTCAAGACAGGTACCTGTAAGACCATGAGTGGTCACACAAATTAGGTATATGCTGTGGCTATATCCAGTGATTCAGAGTTCATCGTATCGGGAAGTGCAGATTATACGGTGAGACTATGGGACGTCAAGACAGGTACCTGTAAGACCATGAGTGGTCACACTAGTTATGTATATTCTGTGGCTATATCCAGTGATTCAGAGTTCATCGTATCGGGAAGTTAGGATTATACGGTGAGACTATGGGACGTCAAGACAGGTACCTGTAAGACCATGAGTGGTCACACTAGTTATGTATATTCTGTGGCTATATCCAGTGATTCAGAGTTCATCGTATCGGGAAGTCATGATTATACGGTGAGACTATGGGACGTCAAGACAGGTACCTGTAAGACCATGAGTGGTCACACTAGTGTTGTATATGCTGTGGCTATATCCAGTGATTCAGAGTTCATCGTATCGGGAAGTGCAGATTAGACGGTGAGACTATGGGACGTCAAGACAGGTACCTGTAAGACCATGAGTGGTCACACTAGTTATGTATATTCTGTGGCTATATCCAGTGATTCAGAGTTCATCGTATCGGGAAGTTAGGATTATACGGTGAGACTATGGGACGTCAAGACAGGTACCTGTAAGACCATGAGTGGTCACACAAATTAGGTATATGCTGTGGCTATATCCAGTGATTCAGAGTTCATCGTATCGGGAAGTCATGATTATACGGTGAGACTATGGGACGTCAAGACAGGTACCTGTAAGACCATGAGTGGTCACACTAGTGTTGTATATGCTGTGGCTATATCCAGTGATTCAGAGTTCATCGTATCGGGAAGTGCAGATTAGACGGTGAGACTATGGGACGTCAAGACAGGTACCTGTAAGACCATGAGTGGTCACACAAATTAGGTATATGCTGTGGCTATATCCAGTGATTCAGAGTTCATCGTATCGGGAAGTGCAGATTATACGGTGAGACTATGGGACGTCAAGACAGGTACCTGTAAGACCATGAGTGGTCACACAAATTAGGTATATGCTGTGGCTATATCCAGTGATTCAGAGTTCATCGTATCGGGAAGTCATGATTATACGGTGAGACTATGGGACGTCAAGACAGGTACCTGTAAGACCATGAGTGGTCACACAAATTAGGTATATGCTGTGGCTATATCCAGTGATTCAGAGTTCATCGTATCGGGAAGTGCAGATTATACGGTGAGACTATGGGACGTCAAGACAGGTACCTGTAAGACCATGAGTGGTCACACTAGTTATGTATATTCTGTGGCTATATCCAGTGATTCAGAGTTCATCGTATCGGGAAGTCATGATTATACGGTGAGACTATAGGACGTCAAGACAGGTACCTGTAAGACCATGAGTGGTCACACAGGTTATGTATGATCTGTGGCTATATCCAGTGATTCAGAGTTCATCGTATCGGGAAGTCATGATTATACGGTGAGACTATGGGACGTCAAGACAGGTACCTGTAAGACCATGAGTGGTCACACTAGTTATGTATATTCTGTGGCTATATCCAGTGATTCAGAGTTCATCGTATCGGGAAGTTGAGATTATACGGTGAGACTATGGGACGTCAAGACAGGTACCTGTAAGACCATGAGTGGTCACACTAGTTATGTATATTCTGTGGCTATATCCAGTGATTCAGAGTTCATCGTATCGGGAAGTGCAGATTATACGGTGAGACTATGGGACGTCAAGACAGGTACCTGTAAGACCATGAGTGGTCACACAGGTTATGTATGATCTGTGGCTATATCCAGTGATTCAGAGTTCATCGTATCGGGAAGTCATGATTATACGGTGAGACTATGGGACGTCAAGACAGGTACCTGTAAGACCATGAGTGGTCACACAGGTTATGTATGATCTGTGGCTATATCCAGTGATTCAGAGTTCATCGTATCGGGAAGTTAGGATTATACGGTGAGACTATGGGACGTCAAGACAGGTACCTGTAAGACCATGAGTGGTCACACTAGTTATGTATATTCTGTGGCTATATCCAGTGATTCAGAGTTCATCGTATCGGGAAGTCATGATTATACGGTGAGACTATGGGACGTCAAGACAGGTACCTGTAAGACCATGAGTGGTCACACAGGTTATGTATGATCTGTGGCTATATCCAGTGATTCAGAGTTCATCGTATCGGGAAGTGCAGATTATACGGTGAGACTATGGGACGTCAAGACAGGTACCTGTAAGACCATGAGTGGTCACACTAGTTATGTATATTCTGTGGCTATATCCAGTGATTCAGAGTTCATCGTATCGGGAAGTCATGATTATACGGTGAGACTATGGGACGTCAAGACAGGTACCTGTAAGACCATGAGTGGTCACACAAATTAGGTATATGCTGTGGCTATATCCAGTGATTCAGAGTTCATCGTATCGGGAAGTCATGATTATACGGTGAGACTATGGGACGTCAAGACAGGTACCTGTAAGACCATGAGTGGTCACACAAATTAGGTATATGCTGTGGCTATATCCAGTGATTCAGAGTTCATCGTATCGGGAAGTTATGATTATACGGTGAGACTATGGGACGTCAAGACAGGTACCTGTAAGACCATGAGTGGTCACACTAGTGTTGTATGATCTGTGGCTATATCCAGTGATTCAGGGTTCATCGTATCGGGAAGTGCAGATTAGGCGGTGAGACTATGGGACGTCAAGACAGGTACCTGTAAGACCATGAGTGGTCACACAAATTAGGTATATGCTGTGGCTATATCCAGTGATTCAGAGTTCATCGTATCGGGAAGTGCAGATTATACGGTGAGACTATGGGACGTCAAGACAGGTACCTGTAAGACCATGAGTGGTCACACAAATTAGGTATATGCTGTGGCTATATCCAGTGATTCAGAGTTCATCGTATCGGGAAGTGCAGATTAGACGGTGAGACTATGGGACGTCAAGACAGGTACCTGTAAGACCATGAGTGGTCACACAAATTAGGTATATGCTGTGGCTATATCCAGTGATTCAGAGTTCATCGTATCGGGAAGTGCAGATTATACGGTGAGACTATGGGACGTCAAGACAGGTACCTGTAAGACCATGAGTGGTCACACTAGTTATGTATATTCTGTGGCTATATCCAGTGATTCAGAGTTCATCGTATCGGGAAGTCATGATTATACGGTGAGACTATAGGACGTCAAGACAGGTACCTGTAAGACCATGAGTGGTCACACAGGTTATGTATATTCTGTGGCTATATCCAGTGATTCAGAGTTCATCGTATCGGGAAGTGCAGATTAGACGGTGAGACTATGGGACGTCAAGACAGGTACCTGTAAGACCATGAGTGGTCACACTAGTTATGTATATTCTGTGGCTATATGCAGTGATTCAGAGTTCATCGTATCGGGAAGTCATGATTATACGGTGAGACTATAGGACGTCAAGACAGGTACCTGTAAGACCATGAGTGGTCACACAGGTTATGTATATTCTGTGGCTATATCCAGTGATTCAGAGTTCATCGTATCGGGAAGTGCAGATTATACGGTGAGACTATGGGACGTCAAGACAGGTACCTGTAAGACCATGAGTGGTCACACTAGTTATGTATATTCTGTGGCTATATCCAGTGATTCAGAGTTCATCGTATCGGGAAGTTAGGATTATACGGTGAGACTATGGGACGTCAAGACAGGTACCTGTAAGACCATGAGTGGTCACACAGGTTATGTATATTCTGTGGCTATATCCAGTGATTCAGAGTTCATCGTATCGGGAAGTGTAGATAAGACGGTGAGACTATGGGACGTCAAGACAGGTACCTGTAAGACCATGAGTGGTCACACTAGTTATGTATATTCTGTGGCTATATCCAGTGATTCAGAGTTCATCGTATCGGGAAGTCATGATTATACGGTGAGACTATAGGACGTCAAGACAGGTACCTGTAAGACCATGAGTGGTCACACAGGTTATGTATATTCTGTGGCTATATCCAGTGATTCAGAGTTCATCGTATCGGGAAGTGCAGATTAGACGGTGAGACTATGGGACGTCAAGACAGGTACCTGTAAGACCATGAGTGGTCACACTAGTGTTGTATGATCTGTGGCTATATCCAGTGATTCAGAGTTCATCGTATCGGGAAGTTATGATTATACGGTGAGACTATAGGACGTCAAGACAGGTACCTGTAAGACCATGAGTGGTCACACAGGTTATGTATGATCTGTGGCTATATCCAGTGATTCAGAGTTCATCGTATCGGGAAGTGCAGATTAGACGGTGAGACTATGGGACGTCAAGACAGGTACCTGTAAGACCATGAGTGGTCACACAAATTAGGTATATGCTGTGGCTATATCCAGTGATTCAGAGTTCATCGTATCGGGAAGTTAGGATTATACGGTGAGACTATGGGACGTCAAGACAGGTACCTGTAAGACCATGAGTGGTCACACAAATTAGGTATATGCTGTGGCTATATCCAGTGATTCAGAGTTCATCGTATCGGGAAGTTGAGATTATACGGTGAGACTATGGGACGTCAAGACAGGTACCTGTAAGACCATGAGTGGTCACACAGGTTATGTATGATCTGTGGCTATATCCAGTGATTCAGAGTTCATCGTATCGGGAAGTGCAGATTATACGGTGAGACTATGGGACGTCAAGACAGGTACCTGTAAGACCATGAGTGGTCACACTAGTGTTGTATGATCTGTGGCTATATCCAGTGATTCAGAGTTCATCGTATCGGGAAGTTATGATTATACGGTGAGACTATGGGACGTCAAGACAGGTACCTGTAAGACCATGAGTGGTCACACTAGTGTTGTATGATCTATGGCTATATCCAGTGATTCAGAGTTCATCGTATCGGGAAGTTAGGATTATACGGTGAGACTATGGGACGTCAAGACAGGTACCTGTAAGACCATGAGTGGTCACACAAATTAGGTATATGCTGTGGCTATATCCAGTGATTCAGAGTTCATCGTATCGGGAAGTTAGGATTATACGGTGAGACTATGGGACGTCAAGACAGGTACCTGTAAGACCATGAGTGGTCACACAAATTAGGTATATGCTGTGGCTATATCCAGTGATTCAGAGTTCATCGTATCGGGAAGTTGAGATTATACGGTGAGACTATGGGACGTCAAGACAGGTACCTGTAAGACCATGAGTGGTCACACTAGTGTTGTATATTCTGTGGCTATATCCAGTGATTCAGAGTTCATCGTATCGGGAAGTCATGATTATACGGTGAGACTATAGGACGTCAAGACAGGTACCTGTAAGACCATGAGTGGTCACACAGGTTATGTATGATCTGTGGCTATATCCAGTGATTCAGAGTTCATCGTATCGGGAAGTCATGATTATACGGTGAGACTATGGGACGTCAAGACAGGTACCTGTAAGACCATGAGTGGTCACACAAATTAGGTATATGCTGTGGCTATATCCAGTGATTCAGAGTTCATCGTATCGGGAAGTCATGATTATACGGTGAGACTATAGGACGTCAAGACAGGTACCTGTAAGACCATGAGTGGTCACACTAGTCATGTATCTGATGTGGCTATATCCAGTGATTCAGAGTTCATCGTATCGGGAAGTCATGATTATACGGTGAGACTATGGGACGTCAAGACAGGTACCTGTAAGACCATGAGTGGTCACACAAATTAGGTATATGCTGTGGCTATATCCAGTGATTCAGAGTTCATCGTATCGGGAAGTCATGATTATACGGTGAGACTATGGGACGTCAAGACAGGTACCTGTAAGACCATGAGTGGTCACACTAGTTATGTATATTCTGTGGCTATATCCAGTGATTCAGAGTTCATCGTATCGGGAAGTGCAGATTAGACGGTGAGACTATGGGACGTCAAGACAGGTACCTGTAAGACCATGAGTGGTCACACAAATTAGGTATATGCTGTGGCTATATCCAGTGATTCAGAGTTCATCGTATCGGGAAGTGCAGATTATACGGTGAGACTATGGGACGTCAAGACAGGTACCTGTAAGACCATGAGTGGTCACACAGGTTATGTATGATCTGTGGCTATATCCAGTGATTCAGAGTTCATCGTATCGGGAAGTGCAGATTAGACGGTGAGACTATGGGACGTCAAGACAGGTACCTGTAAGACCATGAGTGGTCACACAAATTAGGTATATGCTGTGGCTATATCCAGTGATTCAGAGTTCATCGTATCGGGAAGTGCAGATTATACGGTGAGACTATGGGACGTCAAGACAGGTACCTGTAAGACCATGAGTGGTCACACAAATTAGGTATATGCTGTGGCTATATCCAGTGATTCAGAGTTCATCGTATCGGGAAGTCATGATTATACGGTGAGACTATGGGACGTCAAGACAGGTACCTGTAAGACCATGAGTGGTCACACAGGTTATGTATGATCTGTGGCTATATCCAGTGATTCAGAGTTCATTGTATCGGGAAGTGCAGATTAGGCGGTGAGACTATGGGACGTCAAGACAGGTACCTGTAAGACCATGAGTGGTCACACAAATTAGGTATATGCTGTGGCTATATCCAGTGATTCAGAGTTCATCGTATCGGGAAGTTAGGATTATACGGTGAGACTATGGGACGTCAAGACAGGTACCTGTAAGACCATGAGTGGTCACACAAATTAGGTATATGCTGAGGCTATATCCAGTGATTCAGAGTTCATCGTATCGGGAAGTTGAGATTATACGGTGAGACTATGGGACGTCAAGACAGGTACCTGTAAGACCATGAGTGGTCACACAAATTAGGTATATGCTGTGGCTATATCCAGTGATTCAGAGTTCATCGTATCGGGAAGTGCAGATTATACGGTGAGACTATGGGACGTCAAGACAGGTACCTGTAAGACCATGAGTGGTCACACTAGTTATGTATATTCTGTGGCTATATCCAGTGATTCAGAGTTCATCGTATCGGGAAGTCATGATTATACGGTGAGACTATAGGACGTCAAGACAGGTACCTGTAAGACCATGAGTGGTCACACAAATTAGGTATATGCTGTGGCTATATCCAGTGATTCAGAGTTCATCGTATCGGGAAGTCATGATTAGACGGTGAGACTATGGGACGTCAAGACAGGTACCTGTAAGACCATGAGTGATCACACAAATTAGGTATATGCTGTGGCTATATCCAGTGATTCAGAGTTCATCGTATCGGGAAGTCATGATTATACGGTGAGACTATGGGACGTCAAGACAGGTACCTGTAAGACCATGAGTGGTCACACAGGTTATGTATGATCTGTGGCTATATCCAGTGATTCAGAGTTCATCGTATCGGGAAGTGCAGATTAGGCGGTGAGACTATGGGACGTCAAGACAGGTACCTGTAAGACCATGAGTGGTCACACAAATTAGGTATATGCTGTGGCTATATCCAGTGATTCAGAGTTCATCGTATCGGGAAGTGCAGATTAGACGGTGAGACTATGGGACGTCAAGACAGGTACCTGTAAGACCATGAGTGGTCACACAAATTAGGTATATGCTGTGGCTATATCCAGTGATTCAGAGTTCATCGTATCGGGAAGTCATGATTATACGGTGAGACTATGGGACGTCAAGACAGGTACCTGTAAGACCATGAGTGGTCACACTAGTTATGTATATTCTGTGGCTATATCCAGTGATTCAGAGTTCATCGTATCGGGAAGTGCAGATTAGACGGTGAGACTATGGGACGTCAAGACAGGTACCTGTAAGACCATGAGTGGTCACACAAATTAGGTATATGCTGTGGCTATATCCAGTGATTCAGAGTTCATCGTATCGGGAAGTGCAGATTATACGGTGAGACTATGGGACGTCAAGACAGGTACCTGTAAGACCATGAGTGGTCACACAGGTTATGTATGATCTGTGGCTATATCCAGTGATTCAGAGTTCATCGTATCGGGAAGTGCAGATTAGGCGGTGAGACTATGGGACGTCAAGACAGGTACCTGTAAGACCATGAGTGGTCACACAAATTAGGTATATGCTGTGGCTATATCCAGTGATTCAGAGTTCATCGTATCGGGAAGTGCAGATTAGGCGGTGAGACTATGGGACGTCAAGACAGGTACCTGTAAGACCATGAGTGGTCACACAAATTAGGTATATGCTGTGGCTATATCCAGTGATTCAGAGTTCATCGTATCGGGAAGTCATGATTATACGGTGAGACTATGGGACGTCAAGACAGGTACCTGTAAGACCATGAGTGGTCACACAGGTTATGTATGATCTGTGGCTATATCCAGTGATTCAGAGTTCATTGTATCGGGAAGTGCAGATTAGGCGGTGAGACTATGGGACGTCAAGACAGGTACCTGTAAGACCATGAGTGGTCACACAAATTAGGTATATGCTGTGGCTATATCCAGTGATTCAGAGTTCATCGTATCGGGAAGTTAGGATTATACGGTGAGACTATGGGACGTCAAGACAGGTACCTGTAAGACCATGAGTGGTCACACAAATTAGGTATATGCTGTGGCTATATCCAGTAATTCAGAGTTCATCGTATCGGGAAGTTGAGATTATACGGTGAGACTATGGGACGTCAAGACAGGTACCTGTAAGACCATGAGTGGTCACACAGGTTATGTATATTCTGTGGCTATATCCAGTGATTCAGAGTTCATCGTATCGGGAAGTGCAGATTATACGGTGAGACTATGGGACGTCAAGACAGGTACCTGTAAGACCATGAGTGGTCACACTAGTTATGTATATTCTGTGGCTATATGCAGTGATTCAGAGTTCATCGTATCGGGAAGTCATGATTATACGGTGAGACTATAGGACGTCAAGACAGGTACCTGTAAGACCATGAGTGGTCACACAGGTTATGTATATTCTGAGGCTATATCCAGTGATTCAGAGTTCATCGTATCGGGAAGTGCAGATTTGACGGTGAGACTATGGGACGTCAAGACAGGTACCTGTAAGACCATGAGTGGTCACACTAGTTATGTATATTCTGTGGCTATATCCAGTGATTCAGAGTTCATCGTATCGGGAAGTTAGGATTATACGGTGAGACTATGGGACGTCAAGACAGGTACCTGTAAGACCATGAGTGGTCACACTAGTTATGTATATTCTGTGGCTATATCCAGTGATTCAGAGTTCATCGTATCGGGAAGTTGAGATTATACGGTGAGACTATGGGACGTCAAGACAGGTACCTGTAAGACCATGAGTGGTCACACAGGTTATGTATGATCTGTGGCTATATCCAGTGATTCAGAGTTCATCGTATCGGGAAGTGCAGATTAGACGGTGAGACTATGGGACGTCAAGACAGGTACCTGTAAGACCATGAGTGGTCACACTAGTTATGTATATTCTGTGGCTATATCCAGTGATTCAGAGTTCATCGTATCGGGAAGTGCAGATTATACGGTGAGACTATGGGACGTCAAGACAGGTACCTGTAAGACCATGAGTGGTCACACAAATTAGGTATATGCTGTGGCTATATCCAGTGATTCAGAGTTCATCGTATCGGGAAGTTATGATTATACGGTGAGACTATGGGACGTCAAGACAGGTACCTGTAAGACCATGAGTGGTCACACAAATTAGGTATATGCTGTGGCTATATCCAGTGATTCAGAGTTCATCGTATCGGGAAGTTAGGATTATACGGTGAGACTATGGGACGTCAAGACAGGTACCTGTAAGACCATGAGTGGTCACACAAATTATGTATCTGCTGTGGCTATATCCAGTGATTCAGAGTTCATCGTATCGGGAAGTTAGGATTATACGGTGAGACTATGGGACGTCAAGACAGGTACCTGTAAGACCATGAGTGGTCACACAAATTAGGTATATGCTGTGGCTATATCCAGTGATTCAGAGTTCATCGTATCGGGAAGTCATGATTAGACGGTGAGACTATGGGACGTCAAGACAGGTACCTGTAAGACCATGAGTGGTCACACAAATTAGGTATATGCTGTGGCTATATCCAGTGATTCAGAGTTCATCGTATCGGGAAGTCATGATTATACGGTGAGACTATGGGACGTCAAGACAGGTACCTGTAAGACCATGAGTGGTCACACAGGTTATGTATGATCTGTGGCTATATCCAGTGATTCAGAGTTCATCGTATCGGGAAGTGCAGATTAGGCGGTGAGACTATGGGACGTCAAGACAGGTACCTGTAAGACCATGAGTGGTCACACAAATTAGGTATATGCTGTGGCTATATCCAGTGATTCAGAGTTCATCGTATCGGGAAGTGCAGATTAGACGGTGAGACTATGGGACGTCAAGACAGGTACCTGTAAGACCATGAGTGGTCACACAAATTAGGTATATGCTGTGGCTATATCCAGTAATTCAGAGTTCATCGTATCGGGAAGTTGAGATTATACGGTGAGACTATGGGACGTCAAGACAGGTACCTGTAAGACCATGAGTGGTCACACTAGTTATGTATATTCTGTGGCTATATCCAGTGATTCAGAGTTCATCGTATCGGGAAGTGCAGATTAGACGGTGAGACTATGGGACGTCAAGACAGGTACCTGTAAGACCATGAGTGGTCACACAAATTATGTATCTGCTGTGGCTATATCCAGTGATTCAGAGTTCATCGTATCGGGAAGTTAGGATTATACGGTGAGACTATGGGACGTCAAGACAGGTACCTGTAAGACCATGAGTGGTCACACAGGTTATGTATGATCTGTGGCTATATCCAGTGATTCAGAGTTCATCGTATCGGGAAGTGCAGATTAGGCGGTGAGACTATGGGACGTCAAGACAGGTACCTGTAAGACCATGAGTGGTCACACAAATTAGGTATATGCTGTGGCTATATCCAGTGATTCAGAGTTCATCGTATCGGGAAGTCATGATTGTACGGTGAGACTATGGGACGTCAAGACAGGTACCTGTAAGACCATGAGTGGTCACACAAATTAGGTATATGCTGTGGCTATATCCAGTGATTCAGAGTTCATCGTATCGGGAAGTGCAGATTAGGCGGTGAGACTATGGGACGTCAAGACAGGTACCTGTAAGACCATGAGTGGTCACACAGGTTATGTATGATCTGTGGCTATATCCAGTGATTCAGAGTTCATCGTATCGGGAAGTGCAGATTAGACGGTGAGACTATGGGACGTCAAGACAGGTACCTGTAAGACCATGAGTGGTCACACAAATTAGGTATATTCTGTGGCTATATCCAGTGATTCAGAGTTCATCGTATCGGGAAGTCATGATTATACGGTGAGACTATGGGACGTCAAGACAGGTACCTGTAAGACCATGAGTGGTCACACAGGTTATGTATGATCTGTGGCTATATCCAGTGATTCAGAGTTCATCGTATCGGGAAGTGCAGATTAGACGGTGAGACTATGGGACGTCAAGACAGGTACCTGTAAGACCATGAGTGGTCACACAAATTAGGTATATGCTGTGGCTATATCCAGTGATTCAGAGTTCATCGTATCGGGAAGTGCAGATTATACGGTGAGACTATGGGACGTCAAGACAGGTACCTGTAAGACCATGAGTGGTCACACAAATTAGGTATATGCTGTGGCTATATCCAGTGATTCAGAGTTCATCGTATCGGGAAGTTAGGATTATACGGTGAGACTATGGGACGTCAAGACAGGTACCTGTAAGACCATGAGTGGTCACACAGGTTATGTATGATCTGTGGCTATATCCAGTGATTCAGAGTTCATCGTATCGGGAAGTGCAGATTAGGCGGTGAGACTATGGGACGTCAAGACAGGTACCTGTAAGACCATGAGTGGTCACACAAATTAGGTATATGCTGTGGCTATATCCAGTGATTCAGAGTTCATCGTATCGGGAAGTTGAGATTATACGGTGAGACTATGGGACGTCAAGACAGGTACCTGTAAGACCATGAGTGGTCACACAGATTAGGTATATGCTGTGGCTATATCCAGTGATTCAGAGTTCATCGTATCGGGAAGTTAGGATTATACGGTGAGACTATGGGACGTCAAGACAGGTACCTGTAAGACCATGAGTGGTCACACAAATTAGGTATATGCTGTGGCTATATCCAGTGATTCAGAGTTCATCGTATCGGGAAGTTGAGATTATACGGTGAGACTATGGGACGTCAAGACAGGTACCTGTAAGACCATGAGTGGTCACACAGGTTATGTATGATCTGTGGCTATATCCAGTGATTCAGAGTTCATCGTATCGGGAAGTGTAGATTAGACGGTGAGACTATGGGACGTCAAGACAGGTACCTGTAAGACCATGAGTGGTCACACTAGTGTTGTATGATCTGTGGCTATATCCAGTGATTCAGAGTTCATCGTATCGGGAAGTTATGATTATACGGTGAGACTATGGGACGTCAAGACAGGTACCTGTAAGACCATGAGTGGTCACACAAATTAGGTATATGCTGTGGCTATATCCAGTGATTCAGAGTTCATCGTATCGGGAAGTCATGATTATACGGTGAGACTATGGGACGTCAAGACAGGTACCTGTAAGACCATGAGTGGTCACACAGGTTATGTATGATCTGTGGCTATATCCAGTGATTCAGAGTTCATCGTATCGGGAAGTGCAGATTAGGCGGTGAGACTATGGGACGTCAAGACAGGTACCTGTAAGACCATGAGTGGTCACACAAATTAGGTATATGCTGTGGCTATATCCAGTGATTCAGAGTTCATCGTATCGGGAAGTCATGATTATACGGTGAGACTATGGGACGTCAAGACAGGTACCTGTAAGACCATGAGTGGTCACACAAATTAGGTATATGCTGTGGCTATATCCAGTGATTCAGAGTTCATCGTATCGGGAAGTTAGGATTATACGGTGAGACTATGGGACGTCAAGACAGGTACCTGTAAGACCATGAGTGGTCACACAAATTAGGTATATGCTGTGGCTATATCCAGTGATTCAGAGTTCATCGTATCGGGAAGTTGAGATTATACGGTGAGACTATGGGACGTCAAGACAGGTACCTGTAAGACCATGAGTGGTCACACAGGTTATGTATGATCTGTGGCTATATCCAGTGATTCAGAGTTCATCGTATCGGGAAGTGCAGATTAGACGGTGAGACTATGGGACGTCAAGACAGGTACCTGTAAGACCATGAGTGGTCACACTAGTTATGTATATTCTGTGGCTATATCCAGTGATTCAGAGTTCATCGTATCGGGAAGTGCAGATTATACGGTGAGACTATGGGACGTCAAGACAGGTACCTGTAAGACCATGAGTGGTCACACAAATTAGGTATATGCTGTGGCTATATCCAGTGATTCAGAGTTCATCGTATCGGGAAGTTATGATTATACGGTGAGACTATGGGACGTCAAGACAGGTACCTGTAAGACCATGAGTGGTCACACAGGTTATGTATGATCTGTGGCTATATCCAGTGATTCAGAGTTCATCGTATCGGGAAGTGCAGATTAGACGGTGAGACTATGGGACGTCAAGACAGGTACCTGTAAGACCATGAGTGGTCACACAAATTAGGTATATGCTGTGGCTATATCCAGTGATTCAGAGTTCATCGTATCGGGAAGTGCAGATTATACGGTGAGACTATGGGACGTCAAGACAGGTACCTGTAAGACCATGAGTGGTCACACAAATTAGGTATATGCTGTGGCTATATCCAGTGATTCAGAGTTCATCGTATCGGGAAGTTAGGATTATACGGTGAGACTATGGGACGTCAAGACAGGTACCTGTAAGACCATGAGTGGTCACACAGGTTATGTATGATCTGTGGCTATATCCAGTGATTCAGAGTTCATCGTATCGGGAAGTGCAGATTAGGCGGTGAGACTATGGGACGTCAAGACAGGTACCTGTAAGACCATGAGTGGTCACACAAATTAGGTATATGCTGTGGCTATATCCAGTGATTCAGAGTTCATCGTATCGGGAAGTTGAGATTATACGGTGAGACTATGGGACGTCAAGACAGGTACCTGTAAGACCATGAGTGGTCACACAGATTAGGTATATGCTGTGGCTATATCCAGTGATTCAGAGTTCATCGTATCGGGAAGTTAGGATTATACGGTGAGACTATGGGACGTCAAGACAGGTACCTGTAAGACCATGAGTGGTCACACAAATTAGGTATATGCTGTGGCTATATCCAGTGATTCAGAGTTCATCGTATCGGGAAGTTGAGATTATACGGTGAGACTATGGGACGTCAAGACAGGTACCTGTAAGACCATGAGTGGTCACACAGGTTATGTATGATCTGTGGCTATATCCAGTGATTCAGAGTTCATCGTATCGGGAAGTGTAGATTAGACGGTGAGACTATGGGACGTCAAGACAGGTACCTGTAAGACCATGAGTGGTCACACTAGTGTTGTATGATCTGTGGCTATATCCAGTGATTCAGAGTTCATCGTATCGGGAAGTTATGATTATACGGTGAGACTATGGGACGTCAAGACAGGTACCTGTAAGACCATGAGTGGTCACACAAATTAGGTATATGCTGTGGCTATATCCAGTGATTCAGAGTTCATCGTATCGGGAAGTCATGATTATACGGTGAGACTATGGGACGTCAAGACAGGTACCTGTAAGACCATGAGTGGTCACACAGGTTATGTATGATCTGTGGCTATATCCAGTGATTCAGAGTTCATCGTATCGGGAAGTGCAGATTAGGCGGTGAGACTATGGGACGTCAAGACAGGTACCTGTAAGACCATGAGTGGTCACACAAATTAGGTATATGCTGTGGCTATATCCAGTGATTCAGAGTTCATCGTATCGGGAAGTCATGATTATACGGTGAGACTATGGGACGTCAAGACAGGTACCTGTAAGACCATGAGTGGTCACACAAATTAGGTATATGCTGTGGCTATATCCAGTGATTCAGAGTTCATCGTATCGGGAAGTTAGGATTATACGGTGAGACTATGGGACGTCAAGACAGGTACCTGTAAGACCATGAGTGGTCACACAAATTAGGTATATGCTGTGGCTATATCCAGTGATTCAGAGTTCATCGTATCGGGAAGTTGAGATTATACGGTGAGACTATGGGACGTCAAGACAGGTACCTGTAAGACCATGAGTGGTCACACAGGTTATGTATGATCTGTGGCTATATCCAGTGATTCAGAGTTCATCGTATCGGGAAGTGCAGATTAGACGGTGAGACTATGGGACGTCAAGACAGGTACCTGTAAGACCATGAGTGGTCACACTAGTTATGTATATTCTGTGGCTATATCCAGTGATTCAGAGTTCATCGTATCGGGAAGTGCAGATTATACGGTGAGACTATGGGACGTCAAGACAGGTACCTGTAAGACCATGAGTGGTCACACAAATTAGGTATATGCTGTGGCTATATCCAGTGATTCAGAGTTCATCGTATCGGGAAGTTATGATTATACGGTGAGACTATGGGACGTCAAGACAGGTACCTGTAAGACCATGAGTGGTCACACAAATTAGGTATATGCTGTGGCTATATCCAGTGATTCAGAGTTCATCGTATCGGGAAGTTAGGATTATACGGTGAGACTATGGGACGTCAAGACAGGTACCTGTAAGACCATGAGTGGTCACACAGGTTATGTATGATCTGTGGCTATATCCAGTGATTCAGAGTTCATCGTATCGGGAAGTTAGGATTATACGGTGAGACTATGGGACGTCAAGACAGGTACCTGTAAGACCATGAGTGGTCACACAAATTAGGTATATGCTGTGGCTATATCCAGTGATTCAGAGTTCATCGTATCGGGAAGTCATGATTATACGGTGAGACTATGGGACGTCAAGACAGGTACCTGTAAGACCATGAGTGGTCACACAAATTAGGTATATGCTGTGGCTATATCCAGTGATTCAGAGTTCATCGTATCGGGAAGTGCAGATTAGGCGGTGAGACTATGGGACGTCAAGACAGGTACCTGTAAGACCATGAGTGGTCACACAAATTAGGTATATGCTGTGGCTATATCCAGTGATTCAGAGTTCATCGTATCGGGAAGTCATGATTATACGGTGAGACTATGGGACGTCAAGACAGGTACCTGTAAGACCATGAGTGGTCACACAAATTAGGTATATTCTGTGGCTATATCCAGTGATTCAGAGTTCATCGTATCGGGAAGTTAGGATTATACGGTGAGACTATGGGACGTCAAGACAGGTACCTGTAAGACCATGAGTGGTCACACAGGTTATGTATGATCTGTGGCTATATCCAGTGATTCAGAGTTCATCGTATCGGGAAGTGCAGATTAGGCGGTGAGACTATGGGACGTCAAGACAGGTACCTGTAAGACCATGAGTGGTCACACAAATTAGGTATATGCTGTGGCTATATCCAGTGATTCAGAGTTCATCGTATCGGGAAGTCATGATTATACGGTGAGACTATGGGACGTCAAGACAGGTACCTGTAAGACCATGAGTGGTCACACAAATTAGGTATATGCTGTGGCTATATCCAGTGATTCAGAGTTCATCGTATCGGGAAGTGCAGATTAGGCGGTGAGACTATGGGACGTCAAGACAGGTACCTGTAAGACCATGAGTGGTCACACAGGTTATGTATGATCTGTGGCTATATCCAGTGATTCAGAGTTCATCGTATCGGGAAGTTAGGATTATACGGTGAGACTATGGGACGTCAAGACAGGTACCTGTAAGACCATGAGTGGTCACACTAGTGTTGTATATGCTGTGGCTATATCCAGTGATTCAGAGTTCATCGTATCGGGAAGTTAGGATTATACGGTGAGACTATGGGACGTCAAGACAGGTACCTGTAAGACCATGAGTGGTCACACAAATTAGGTATATGCTGTGGCTATATCCAGTGATTCAGAGTTCATCGTATCGGGAAGTTGAGATTATACGGTGAGACTATGGGACGTCAAGACAGGTACCTGTAAGACCATGAGTGGTCACACAGGTTATGTATGATCTGTGGCTATATCCAGTGATTCAGAGTTCATCGTATCGGGAAGTGTAGATTAGACGGTGAGACTATGGGACGTCAAGACAGGTACCTGTAAGACCATGAGTGGTCACACTAGTGTTGTATGATCTGTGGCTATATCCAGTGATTCAGAGTTCATCGTATCGGGAAGTTATGATTATACGGTGAGACTATGGGACGTCAAGACAGGTACCTGTAAGACCATGAGTGGTCACACAAATTAGGTATATGCTGTGGCTATATCCAGTGATTCAG
>CAMPDV010006291.1:0-21128 GCA_946699065.1 Loxodes magnus | reverse complement strand
AAAACTGAAATACTTTCTTCTTTTCTTACTTTACTTCTTCACTTTTCAAAATAACTAATACTTCTCAAAGCATACTCCTTAAAACTGATACTCTACCTTCTTTTCTTACTTTACTTCTTCACTTTTAAAAATAACTAATACTTCTCAAAGCAAATCCTTAAAACTAAAACTCTATTTTCTTTTCTTACTTTACTTCTTCACTTTTCAAAATAACTAATACTTCTCAAAGCATACTCCTTAAAACTGAAACTCTATCTTCTTTTCTTAATTTACTTCTTCACTTTTCAAAATAACTAATACTTCTCAAAGCATACTCCTTTAAACTGAAACTCTATCTTCTTTTCTTACTTTACTTCTTGACTTTTCTAAATACTTATTACTTCACAAAGCAAATTCTTAAATCTGAAATTATATCTTATTTTCTTACTTTACTTCTTCACTTTTCAAAATAACTAATACTTCTCAAAGCAAATCCTTAAAACTAAAACTCTATTTTCTTTTCTTACTTTACTTCTTCATTTTACTAAATACTTATTACTTCTCAAAGCAAATCCTTAAATCTGAAATTATATCTTATTTTCTTACTTTACTTCTTCACTTTTCAAAATACTTAATACTTCTCAAAGCATACTCCTTAAATCTGAAACTCTATTTTCTTTTCTTACTTTACTTCTTCACTTTTCAAAATAACTAATACTTCTCAAAGCATACTCCTTTAAACTGAAACACTATCTTCTTTTCTTACTTTACTTCTTCACTTTTCAAAATAACTAATACTTCTCAAAGCATACTCCTATAAACTGAAACACTATCTTCTTTTCTTAATTTACTTCTTCACTTTTCAAAATAACTAATACTTCTCAAAGCATACTCCTTTAAACTGAAACACTATCTTCTTTTCTTACTTTACTTCTTCACTTTTCTAAATAACTAATACTTCTCAAAGCAAATCCTTAAAACTAAAACTCTATTTTTTTTTCTTACTTTACTTCTTCACTTTTCTAAATAACTAATACTTCTCAAAACATACTCCTTAAAACTGAAACTCTATCTTTTTTTTTTACTTTACTTCTTGACTTTTCTAAATACTTATTACTTCTCAAAGCATACTCCTTAAAACTGAAATACTTTCTTCTTTTCTTACTTTACTTCTTCACTTTTCAAAATAACTAATACTTCTCAAAGCATACTCCTTAAAACTGATACTCTACCTTCTTTTCTTACTTTACTTCTTCACTTTTAAAAATAACTAATACTTCTCAAAGCAAATCCTTAAAACTAAAACTCTATTTTCTTTTCTTACTTTACTTCTTCACTTTTCAAAATAACTAATACTTCTCAAAGCATACTCCTATAAACTGAAACTCTATCTTTTTTCTTACTTTACTTCTTCACTTTTCTAAATACTTATTACTTCTCAAAGCATACTCCTTTAAACTGAAACACTATCTTCTTTTCTTACTTTACTTCTTCACTTTTAAAAATAACTAATACTTCTCAAAGCATACTCCTATAAACTGAAACTCTATTTCTTTTCTTAATTTACTTCTTCACTTTTAAAAATAACTAATACTTCTCAAAGCAAATCCTTAAAACTAAAACTCTATTTTCTTTTCTTACTTTACTTCTTCACTTTTCAAAATACTTATTACTTCTCAAAGCATACTCCTTAAAACTGAAATACTTTCTTCTTTTCTTACTTTACTTCTTCACTTTTCAAAATAACTAATACTTCTCAAAGCATACTCCTTAAAACTGAAACTCTATCTTCTTTTCTTACTTTACTTCTTCACTTTTCAAAATAACTAATACTTCTCAAAGCAAATCCTTAAAACTAAAACTCTATTTTCTTTTCTTACTTTACTTCTTCACTTTTCTAAATAACTAATACTTCTCAAAACATACTCCTTAAAACTGAAACTCTATCTTTTTTTCTTACTTTACTTCTTCACTTTTCTAAATACTTCCTACTTCTCAAAGCATAATCCTTAAAACTAAAACTCTATTTTCTTTTCTTACTTTACTTCTTCACTTTTCTAAATAACTAATACTTCTCAAAGCATACTCCTTAAAACTGAAACACTATCTTCTTTTCTTACTTTACTTCTTCACTTTTAAAAATAACTAATACTTCTCAAAGCATACTCCTATAAACTGAAACACTATCTTCTTTTCTTAATTTACTTCTTCACTTTTCTAAATACTTATTACTTCTCAAAGCAAATCCTTAAATCTGAAATTATATCTTATTTTCTTACTTTACTTCTTCACTTTTCAAAATAACTAATACTTCTCAAAGCAAATCCTTAAAACTAAAACTCTATTTTCTTTTCTTACTTTACTTCTTCACTTTTCAAAATAACTAATACTTCTCAAAGCATACTCCTTTAAACTGAAACTCTATCTTATTTTCTTACTTTACTTCTTCACTTTTCAAAATAACTAATACTTCTCAAAGCATACTCCTATAAACTGAAACTCTATTTCTTTTCTTACTTTACTTCTTCACTTTTCAAAATAACTTATTACTCTAAAAGCATACTCCTTTAAACTGAAACACTATCTTCTTTTATTACTTTACTTCTTCACTTTTCAAAATAACTAATACTTCTCAAAGCATACTCCTTAAAACTGAAACTCTATCTTCTTTTCTTAATTTACTTCTTCACTTTTCTAAATACTTATTACTTCTCAAAGCATACTCCTTTAAACTGATACTCTACCTTCTTTTCTTACTTTACTTCTTCACTTTTCAAAATACTTCCTACTTCTCAAAGCATAATCCTTAAATCTGAAACTCTATCTTCTTTTCTTACTTTACTTCTTCACTTTTCAAAATAACTAATACTTCTCAAAGCATACTCCTTTAAACTGAAACACTATCTTCTTTTCTTACTTTACTTCTTCACTTTTCTAAATACTTATTACTTCTCAAAGCATACTCCTTTAAACTGAAACACTATCTTCTTTTCTTACTTTACTTCTTCACTTTTCAAAATAACTAATACTTCTCAAAGCATACTCCTTAAAACTGAAACTCTATCTTCTTTTCTTAATTTACTTCTTCACTTTTCAAAATAACTAATACTTCTCAAAGCATACTCCTTTAAACTGATACTCTACCTTCTTTTCTTACTTTACTTCTTCACTTTTCAAAATACTTCCTACTTCTCAAAGCATAATCCTTAAATCTGAAACTCTATCTTCTTTTCTTACTTTACTTCTTCACTTTTCAAAATAACTAATACTTCTCAAAGCATACTCCTTAAAACTGAAACACTATCTTCTTTTCTTACTTTACTTCTTCACTTTTCTAAATACTTATTACTTCTCAAAGCATACTCCTTTAAACTGAAACACTATCTTCTTTTCTTACTTTACTTCTTCACTTTTCTAAATAACTAATACTTCTCAAAGCATACTCCTATAAACTGAAACTCTATTTTTTTTCTTAATTTACTTCTTCACTTTTTTATATACTTAATACTTCTCAAAGCATACTCCTTAAAACTAAAACTCTATTTTCTTTTCTTACTTTACTTCTTCACTTTTCAAAATACTTATTACTCTAAAAGCATACTCCTTTAACTGAAACACTATCTTCTTTTCTTACTTTACTTCTTCACTTTTCAAAATACTTCCTACTTCTCAAAGCATACTCTTTAAAACTGAAACTCTATCTTCTTTTCTTAATTTACTTCTTCACTTTTCAAAATAACTAATACTTCTCAAAGCATACTCCTTTAAACTGATACTCTACCTTCTTTTCTTACTTTACTTCTTCACTTTTCAAAATACTTCCTACTTCTCAAAGCATAATCCTTAAATCTGAAACTCTATCTTCTTTTCTTACTTTACTTCTTCACTTTTCAAAATAACTAATACTTCTCAAAGCATACTCCTTTAAACTGATACTCTACCTTCTTTTCTTAATTTACTTCTTCACTTTTCTAAATACTTATTACTTCTCAAAGCATACTCCTTAAAACTAAAACTCTATTTTCTTTTCTTACTTTACTTCTTCATTTTACTAAATACTTATTACTTCTCAAAGCAAATCCTTAAATCTGAAATTATATCTTTTTTTCTTACTTTACTTCTTCACTTTTTTATATACTTAATACTTCTCAAAGCATAATCCTTAAATCTGAAACTCTATTTCTTTTCTTAATTTACTTCTTCACTTTTAAAAATAACTAATACTTCTCAAAGCAAATCCTTAAAACTAAAACTCTATTTTCTTTTCTTAATTTACTTCTTCACTTTTCAAAATAACTAATACTTCTCAAAGCATAATCCTTAAAAGTGAAACTCTATCTTCTTTTCTTACTTTACTTCTTCACTTTTCAAAATAACTAATACTTCTCAAAGCATACTCCTTTAAACTTAAACACTATCTTCTTTTCTTAATTTACTTCTTCACTTTTCAAAATAACTAATACTTCTCAAAGCAAATCCTTAAAACTAAAACTCTATTTTCTTTTCTTACTTTACTTCTTCACTTTTCTAAATACTTATTACTTCTCAAAGCAAATCCTTAAATCTGAAATTATATCTTATTTTCTTACTTTTCTTCTTCACTTTTCAAAATAACTAATACTTCTCAAAGCATACTCCTATAAACTGAAACTCTACCTTCTTTTCTTAATTTACTTCTTCACTTTTCAAAATAACTAATACTTCTCAAATCATACTCCTATAAACTGAAACACTATCTTTTTTTCTTAATTTACTTCTTCACTTTTCAAAATAACTAATACTTCTCAAAGCATACTCCTATAAACTGAAACACTATCTTCTTTTCTTACTTTACTTCTTCACTTTTAAAAATAACTAATACTTCTCAAAGCATACTCCTATAAACGAAACTCTATTTCTTTTCTTAATTTACTTCTTCACTTTTCAAAATAACTAATACTTCTCAAAGCAAATCCTTAAAACTAAAACTCTATTTTCTTTTCTTAATTTACTTCTTTACTTTTCAAAATAACTAATACTTCTCAAAGCATACTCCTTAAAACTGAAACTCTATCTTTTTTTCTTACTTTACTTCTTCACTTTTCAAAATAACTAATACTTTTCAAAGCAAATCCTTAAAACTTAAACTCTATTTTCTTTTCTTACTTTACTTCTTCACTTTTTTATATACTTAATACTTCTCAAAGCATACTCCTATAAACTGAAACACTATCTTCTTTTCTTACTTTACTTCTTCACTTTTCAAAATACTTATTACTTCTCAAAGCATAATCCTTAAAAGTGAAACTCTATCTTCTTTTCTTACTTTACTTCTTCACTTTTCAAAATACTTATTACTCTAAAAGCATACTCCTTAAAACTGAAATTCTATCTTCTTTTCTTACTTTACTTCTTCACTTTTCAAAATACTTATTACTTCTCAAATCATACTCCTATAAACTGAAACACTATCTTCTTTTCTTAATTTACTTCTTCACTTTTCAAAATAACTAATACTTCTCAAAGCATACTCCTATAAACTGAAACACTATCTTCTTTTCTTACTTTACTTCTTCACTTTTCAAAATAACTAATACTTCTCAAATCATACTCCTATAAACTGAAACACTATCTTCTTTTCTTAATTTACTTCTTCACTTTTCAAAATAACTAATACTTCTCAAAGCATACTCCTTTCAACTGATACTCTACCTTCTTTTCTTACTTTACTTCTTCACTTTTCAAAATACTTCCTACTTCTCAAAGCATAATCCTTAAAACTAAAACTCTATTTTCTTTTCTTACTTTACTTCTTCACTTTTCTAAATACTTATTACTTCTCAAAGCATACTCCTTTAAATCTGAAACTCTATCTTCTTTTCTTACTTTACTTCTTCACTTTTCTAAATAACTAATACTTCTCAAAGCAAATCCTTAAAACTGAAACTCTATTTTCTTTTCTTACTTTACTTCTTCACTTTTCTAAATAACTAATACTTCTCAAAGCAAATCCTTAAAACTAAAACTCTATTTTCTTTTCTTACTTTACTTCTTCACTTTTCTAAATAATTAATACTTCTCAAAGCAAATCCTTAAAACTAAAACTCTATTTTCTTTTCTTACTTTACTTCTTCACTTTTCTATATACTTAATACTTCTCAAAGCATACTCCTTTAAACTGAAACACTATCTTCTTTTCTTACTTTACTTCTTCACTTTTCTATATACTTAATACTTCTCAAAGCATACTCCTTTAAACTGAAACACTATCTTCTTTTCTTAATTTACTTCTTCACTTTTCTAAATAACTAATACTTCTCAAAGCAAATCCTTAAAACTAAAACTCTATTTTCTTTTCTTACTTTACTTCTTCACTTTTCAAAATAACTAATACTTCTCAAAGCATACTCCTATAAACTGAAACTCTATTTCTTTTCTTAATTTACTTCTTCACTTTTCAAAATAACTAATACTTCTCAAAGCAAATCCTTAAAACTAAAACTCTATTTTCTTTTCTTAATTTACTTCTTCACTTTTCAAAATAACTAATACTTCTCAAAGCATACTCCTTAAAACTGAAACTCTATCTTTTTTTCTTACTTTACTTCTTCACTTTTCAAAATAACTAATACTTTTCAAAGCAAATCCTTAAAACTTAAACTCTATTTTCTTTTCTTACTTTACTTCTTCACTTTTTTATATACTTAATACTTCTCAAAGCATACTCCTATAAACTGAAACACTATCTTCTTTTCTTACTTTACTTCTTCACTTTTCAAAATACTTATTACTTCTCAAAGCATAATCCTTAAAAGTGAAACTCTATCTTCTTTTCTTACTTTACTTCTTCACTTTTCAAAATACTTATTACTCTAAAAGCATACTCCTTAAAACTGAAATTCTATCTTCTTTTCTTACTTTACTTCTTCACTTTTCAAAATACTTCCTACTTCTCAAAGCATAATCCTTAAATCTGAAACTCTATCTTCTTTTCTTACTTTACTTCTTCACTTTTCAAAATAACTAATACTTCTCAAAGCATACTCCTATAAACTGAAACTCTATCTTCTTTTCTTAATTTACTTCTTCACTTTTCAAAATAACTAATACTTCTCAAAGCATACTCCTTTAAACTGATACTCTACCTTCTTTTCTTACTTTACTTCTTCACTTTTCAAAATAACTAATACTTCTCAAAGCATAATCCTTAAATCTGAAACTCTATCTTCTTTTCTTACTTTACTTCTTCACTTTTCAAAATAACTAATACTTCTCAAAGCATACTCCTTAAAACTGAAACACTATCTTCTTTTCTTACTTTACTTCTTCACTTTTCTAAATACTTATTACTTCTCAAAGCATACTCCTTTAAACTGAAACACTATCTTTTTTTCTTACTTTACTTCTTCACTTTTCAAAATAACTAATACTTTTCAAAGCAAATCCTTAAAACTTAAACTCTATTTTCTTTTCTTACTTTACTTCTTCACTTTTTTATATACTTAATACTTCTCAAAGCATACTCCTATAAACTGAAACTCTACCTTCTTTTCTTACTTTACTTCTTCACTTTTCTAAATACTTATTACTTCTCAAAGCATACTCCTTTAAACACAAACTCTACATTCTTTTCTTACTTTACTTCTTCACTTTTCAAAATACTTATTACTCTAAAAGCATACTCCTTAAAACTGAAATTCTATCTTCTTTTCTTACTTTACTTCTTCACTTTTCAAAATACTTATTACTTCTCAAATCATACTCCTATAAACTGAAACACTATCTTCTTTTCTTAATTTACTTCTTCACTTTTCAAAATAACTAATACTTCTCAAAGCATACTCCTATAAACTGAAACACTATCTTCTTTTCTTAATTTACTTCTTCACTTTTCAAAATAACTAATACTTCTAAAAGCATACTCCTTTAAACTGATACTCTACCTTCTTTTCTTACTTTACTTCTTCACTTTTCTAAATACTTATTACTTCTCAAAGCATACTCCTTTAAACTGATACTCTATTTTCTTTTCTTACTTTACTTCTTCACTTTTCTATATACTTAATACTTCTCAAAGCATACTCCTTTAAACTGAAACACTATCTTCTTTTCTTACTTTACTTCTTCACTTTTAAAAATAACTAATACTTCTCAAAGCAAATCCTTAAAACTGAAACACTATCTTCTTTTCTTACTTTACTTCTTCACTTTTCAAAATACTTATTACTCTAAAAGCATACTCCTTAAAACTGAAATTCTATCTTCTTTTCTTACTTTACTTCTTCACTTTTCAAAATACTTATTACTTCTCAAATCATACTCCTATAAACTGAAACACTATCTTCTTTTCTTAATTTACTTCTTCACTTTTCAAAATAACTAATACTTCTCAAAGCATACTCCTATAAACTGAAACACTATCTTCTTTTCTTAATTTACTTCTTCACTTTTCAAAATAACTAATACTTCTAAAAGCATACTCCTTTAAACTGATACTCTACCTTCTTTTCTTACTTTACTTCTTCACTTTTAAAAATAACTAATACTTCTCAAAGCATACTCCTTTAAACTGATACTCTATTTTCTTTTCTTACTTTACTTCTTCACTTTTCTATATACTTAATACTTCTCAAAGCATACTCCTTTAAACTGAAACACTATCTTCTTTTCTTACTTTACTTCTTCACTTTTAAAAATAACTAATACTTCTCAAAGCAAATCCTTAAAACTGAAACACTATCTTCTTTTCTTACTTTACTTCTTCACTTTTCAAAATAACTAATACTTCTCAAAGCATACTCCTTTAAATTGATACTCTACCTTCTTTTCTTACTTTACTTCTTCACTTTTCAAAATAACTAATACTTCTCAAATCATACTCCTATAAACTGAAACACTATCTTCTTTTCTTAATTTACTTCTTCACTTTTCAAAATAACTAATACTTCTCAAAGCATACTCCTATAAACTGAAACACTATCTTCTTTTCTTACTTTACTTCTTCACTTTTAAAAATAACTAATACTTCTCAAAGCATACTCCTATAAACTGAAACTCTATTTCTTTTCTTAATTTACTTCTTCACTTTTAAAAATAACTAATACTTCTCAAAGCAAATCCTTAAAACTAAAACTCTATTTTCTTTTCTTAATTTACTTCTTCACTTTTCAAAATAACTAATACTTCTCAAAGCATACTCCTTAAAACTGAAACTCTATCTTTTTTTCTTACTTTACTTCTTCACTTTTCAAAATAACTAATACTTTTCAAAGCAAATCCTTAAAACTTAAACTCTATTTTCTTTTCTTACTTTACTTCTTCACTTTTTTATATACTTAATACTTCTCAAAGCATACTCCTTTAAACTGAAACACTATCTTCTTTTCTTACTTTACTTCTTCACTTTTCTAAATACTTACTACTTCTCAAAGCATATTACTTAAAACTGAAATTCTATCTTCTTTTCTTACTTTACTTCTTCACTTTTCTAAATACTTACTACTTCTCAAAGCATACTACTTAAAACTGAAATTCTATCTTCTTTTCTTACTCTACTTCTTCACTTTTCTAAATACTTAATACTTCTCAAAGCATACTACTTAAAACTAAAACTCTATTTTCTTTTCTTACTTTACTTCTTCACTTTTCTAAATAACTAATACTTCTCAAAGCATACTCCTTAAAACTGAAACTCTATCTTTTTTCTTACTTTACTTCTTCACTTTTCTAAATACTTATTACTTCTCAAAGCATACTCCTTTAAACTGAAACACTATCTTCTTTTCTTACTTTACTTCTTCACTTTTAAAAATAACTAATACTTCTCAAAGCATACTCCTATAAACTGAAACACTATCTTCTTTTCTTAATTTACTTCTTCACTTTTAAAAATAACTAATACTTCTCAAAGCATACTCCTTTAAACTGAAACACTATCTTTTTTTCTTACTTTACTTCTTCACTTTTAAAAATAACTAATACTTCTCAAAGCAAATCCTTAAAACTAAAACTCTATTTTCTTTTCTTACTTTACTTCTTCACTTTTCTATATACTTAATACTTCTCAAAGCATACTCCTATAAACTGAAACACTATCTTCTTTTCTTACTTTACTTCTTCACTTTTCTAAATAACTAATACTTCTCAAAGCATACTCCTTAAAACTGAAACTCTATCTTTTTTCTTACTTTACTTCTTCACTTTTCAAAATAACTAATACTTCTCAAAGCATACTCCTTTAAACTGAAACACTATCTTCTTTTCTTACTTTACTTCTTCACTTTTAAAAATAACTAATACTTCTCAAAGCATACTCCTTTAAACTGATACTCTACCTTCTTTTCTTACTTTACTTCTTCACTTTTCTAAATACTTATTACTTCTCAAAGCATACTCCTTTAAACTGAAACACTATCTTCTTTTCTTACTTTACTTCTTCACTTTTAAAAATAACTAATACTTCTCAAAGCATACTCCTATAAACTGAAACACTATCTTCTTTTCTTAATTTACTTCTTCACTTTTAAAAATAACTAATACTTCTCAAAGCATACTCCTTTAAACTGAAACACTATCTTTTTTTCTTACTTTACTTCTTCACTTTTAAAAATAACTAATACTTCTCAAAGCATACTCCTTAAAACTGAAACACTATCTTCTTTTCTTACTTTACTTCTTCACTTTTCAAAATAACTAATACTTCTCAAAGCATACTCCTTTAAATTGATACTCTACCTTCTTTTCTTACTTTACTTCTTCACTTTTCAAAATAACTAATACTTCTCAAATCATACTCCTATAAACTGAAACACTATCTTCTTTTCTTAATTTACTTCTTCACTTTTCAAAATAACTAATACTTCTCAAAGCATACTCCTATAAACTGAAACACTATCTTCTTTTCTTACTTTACTTCTTCACTTTTAAAAATAACTAATACTTCTCAAAGCATACTCCTATAAACTGAAACTCTATTTCTTTTCTTAATTTACTTCTTCACTTTTAAAAATAACTAATACTTCTCAAAGCAAATCCTTAAAACTAAAACTCTATTTTCTTTTCTTAATTTACTTCTTCACTTTTCAAAATAACTAATACTTCTCAAAGCATACTCCTTAAAACTGAAACTCTATCTTTTTTTCTTACTTTACTTCTTCACTTTTCAAAATAACTAATACTTTTCAAAGCAAATCCTTAAAACTTAAACTCTATTTTCTTTTCTTACTTTACTTCTTCACTTTTTTATATACTTAATACTTCTCAAAGCATACTCCTTTAAACTGAAACACTATCTTCTTTTCTTACTTTACTTCTTCACTTTTCAAAATACTTATTACTTCTCAAAGCATAATCCTTAAAAGTGAAACTCTATCTTCTTTTCTTACTTTACTTCTTCACTTTTCAAAATACTTATTACTCTAAAAGCATACTCCTTAAAACTGAAACACTATCTTCTTTTCTTACTTTACTTCTTCACTTTTCAAAATACTTATTACTTCTCAAAGCATAATCCTTAAAAGTGAAACTCTATCTTCTTTTCTTACTTTACTTCTTCACTTTTCAAAATACTTATTACTCTAAAAGCATACTCCTATAAACTGAAACACTATCTTCTTTTCTTACTTTACTTCTTCACTTTTCAAAATAACTAATACTTCTCAAATCATACTCCTATAAACTGAAACACTATCTTCTTTTCTTAATTTACTTCTTCACTTTTCAAAATAACTAATACTTCTCAAAGCATACTCCTTTAAACTGATACTCTACCTTCTTTTCTTACTTTACTTCTTCACTTTTAAAAATACTTCCTACTTCTCAAAGCATAATCCTTAAAACTAAAACTCTATTTTCTTTTCTTACTTTACTTCTTCACTTTTCTAAATAACTAATACTTCTCAAAGCATACTCCTTAAAACTGAAACTCTATCTTTTTTTTTACTTTACTTCTTCACTTTTCTAAATACTTATTACTTCTCAAAGCATACTCCTTTAAACTGAAACACTATCTTCTTTTCTTACTTTACTTCTTCACTTTTAAAAATAACTAATACTTCTCAAAGCATACTCCTTTAAACTGAAACTCTATCTTCTTTTCTTACTTTACTTCTTCACTTTTCTAAATACTTACTACTTCTCAAAGCATACTCCTTAAAACTGAAATTCTATCTTATTTTCTTACTTTACTTCTTCACTTTTCTAAATACTTATTACTTCTCAAAGCATACTCCTTAAAACTGAAATTCTATCTTCTTTTCTTACTTTACTTCTTCACTTTTCTAAATACTTAATACTTCTCAAAGCATACTCCTTAAAACTGAAATTCTATCTTCTTTTCTTACTTTACTTCTTCACTTTTCTAAATACTTACTACTTCTCAAAGCATACTCCTTAAAACTGAAATTCTATCTTCTTTTCTTACTTTACTTCTTCACTTTTCTAAATACTTATTACTTCTCAAATCATACTCCTTAAAACTGAAATTCTATCTTCTTTTCTTACTTTACTTCTTCAGTTTTCTAAATACTTATTACTTCTCAAAGCATACTCCTTAAAACGAAATTCTATCTTCTTTTCTCACTTCACTTCTTCAGTTTTCTAAATACTTATTACTTCTCAAAGCATACTCCTTAAAACGAAATTCTATCTTCTTTTCTTACTTTACTTCTTCACTTTTCTAAATACTTACTACTTCTCAAAGCATACTCCTTAAAACTGAAATTCTATCTTCTTTTCTTACTCTACTTCTTCAGTTTTCTAAATACTTATTACTTCTCAAAGCATACTCCTTAAAACTGAAATTCTATCTTCTATTCTTACTTCACTTCTTTACTTTTCTAAATACTTATTACTTCTCAAAGCATACTACTTAAAACTGAAATTCTATCTTCTTTTCTTACTTTACTTCTTCACTTTTCTAAATACTTATTACTTCTCAAAGCATACTACTTAAAACTGAAATTCTATCTTCTTTTCTTACTTTACTTCTTCACTTTTCTAAATACTTACTACTTCTCAAAGTATACTCCTTAAAACTGAAATTCTATCTTCTTTTCTTACTTTACTTCTTCACTTTTCTAAATACTTACTACTTCTCAAAGCATATTACTTAAAACTGAAATTCTATCTTCTTTTCTTACTTTACTTCTTCACTTTTCTAAATACTTACTACTTCTCAAAGCATACTACTTAAAACTGAAATTCTATCTTCTTTTCTTACTCTACTTCTTCACTTTTCTAAATACTTAATACTTCTCAAAGCATACTACTTAAAACTAAAACTCTATTTTCTTTTCTTACTTTACTTCTTCACTTTTCTAAATAACTAATACTTCTCAAAGCATACTCCTTAAAACTGAAACTCTATCTTTTTTCTTACTTTACTTCTTCACTTTTCTAAATACTTATTACTTCTCAAAGCATACTCCTTTAAACTGAAACACTATCTTCTTTTCTTACTTTACTTCTTCACTTTTAAAAATAACTAATACTTCTCAAAGCATACTCCTATAAACTGAAACACTATCTTCTTTTCTTAATTTACTTCTTCACTTTTAAAAATAACTAATACTTCTCAAAGCATACTCCTTTAAACTGAAACACTATCTTTTTTTCTTACTTTACTTCTTCACTTTTAAAAATAACTAATACTTCTCAAAGCAAATCCTTAAAACTAAAACTCTATTTTCTTTTCTTACTTTACTTCTTCACTTTTCTATATACTTAATACTTCTCAAAGCATACTCCTTTAAACTGAAACACTATCTTCTTTTCTTACTTTACTTCTTCACTTTTCTAAATAACTAATACTTCTCAAAGCATACTCCTTAAAACTGAAACTCTATCTTTTTTCTTACTTTACTTCTTCACTTTTCAAAATAACTAATACTTCTCAAAGCATACTCCTTTAAACTGAAACACTATCTTCTTTTCTTACTTTACTTCTTCACTTTTAAAAATAACTAATACTTCTCAAAGCATACTCCTTTAAACTGATACTCTACCTTCTTTTCTTACTTTACTTCTTCACTTTTCAAAATACTTCCTACTTCTCAAAGCATACTCCTTTAAACTGAAACACTATCTTCTTTTCTTACTTTACTTCTTCACTTTTAAAAATAACTAATACTTCTCAAAGCATACTCCTTTAAACTGAAACACTATCTTCTTTTCTTAATTTACTTCTTCACTTTTCTAAATACTTATTACTTCTCAAAGCAAATCCTTAAATCTGAAATTATATCTTATTTTCTTACTTTACTTCTTCACTTTTCAAAATAACTAATACTTCTCAAAGCAAATCCTTAAAACTAAAACTCTATTTTCTTTTCTTACTTTACTTCTTCACTTTTCAAAATAACTAATACTTCTCAAAGCATACTCCTATAAACTGAAACACTATCTTCTTTTCTTAATTTACTTCTTCACTTTTCAAAATAACTAATACTTCTCAAAGCATACTCCTTTAAACTGATACTCTACCTTCTTTTCTTACTTTACTTCTTCACTTTTAAAAATAACTAATACTTCTCAAAGCATACTCCTATAAACTGAAACTCTATTTCTTTTCTTACTTTACTTCTTCACTTTTCTAAATAACTAATACTTCTCAAAGCATACTCCTTAAAACTGAAACTCTATCTTTTTTTTTACTTTACTTCTTCACTTTTCAAAATAACTAATACTTCTCAAAGCATACTCCTATAAACTGAAACACTATCTTCTTTTCTTACTTTACTTCTTCACTTTTCAAAATAACTAATACTTTTCAAAGCAAATCCTTAAAACTTAAACTCTATTTTCTTTTCTTACTTTACTTCTTCACTTTTCAAAATAACTAATACTTCTCAAATCATACTCCTATAATCTGAAACTCTATTTTCTTTTCTTACTTTACTTCTTCACTTTTCAAAATAACTAATACTTCTCAAAGCATACTCCTATAAACTGAAACACTATCTTCTTTTCTTAATTTACTTCTTCACTTTTCAAAATAACTAATACTTCTCAAAGCATACTCCTTTAAACTGATACTCTACCTTCTTTTCTTACTTTACTTCTTCACTTTTCAAAATACTTCCTACTTCTCAAAGCATAATCCTTAAAACTAAAACTCTATTTTCTTTTCTTACTTTACTTCTTCACTTTTCTAAATAACTAATACTTCTCAAAGCATACTCCTTAAAACTGAAACTCTATCTTTTTTTCTTACTTTACTTCTTCACTTTTCTAAATACTTATTACTTCTCAAAGCAAATCCTTAAATCTGAAATTATATCTTATTTTCTTACTTTACTTCTTCACTTTTCAAAATAACTAATACTTCTCAAAGCAAATCCTTAAAACTAAAACTCTATTTTCTTTTCTTACTTTACTTCTTCACTTTTCAAAATAACTAATACTTCTCAAATCATACTCCTATAAACTGAAACACTATCTTCTTTTCTTAATTTACTTCTTCACTTTTCAAAATAACTAATACTTCTCAAAGCATACTCCTTAAAACTGAAACTCTATCTTTTTTTCTTACTTTACTTCTTCACTTTTCAAAATAACTAATACTTCTCAAAGCATACTCCTTAAAACTGAAACTCTATCTTTTTTTCTTACTTTACTTCTTCACTTTTCAAAATAACTAATACTTCTCAAAGCAAATCCTTAAAACTAAAACTCTATTTTCTTTTCTTACTTTACTTCTTCACTTTTCAAAATACTTATTACTTCTCAAAGCATAATCCTTAAAAGTGAAACTCTATCTTCTTTTCTTACTTTACTTCTTCACTTTTCAAAATACTTATTACTCTAAAAGCATACTCCTTAAAACTGAAACACTATCTTCTTTTCTTACTTTACTTCTTCACTTTTCAAAATACTTATTACTTCTCAAAGCATAATCCTTAAAAGTGAAACTCTATCTTCTTTTCTTACTTTACTTCTTCACTTTTCAAAATACTTATTACTCTAAAAGCATACTCCTATAAACTGAAACACTATCTTCTTTTCTTACTTTACTTCTTCACTTTTCAAAATAACTAATACTTCTCAAATCATACTCCTATAAACTGAAACACTATCTTCTTTTCTTACTTTACTTCTTCACTTTTCAAAATACTTATTACTTCTCAAAGCATAATCCTTAAAAGTGAAACTCTATCTTCTTTTCTTACTTTACTTCTTCACTTTTCAAAATACTTATTACTCTAAAAGCATACTCCTTAAAACTGAAATTCTATCTTCTTTTCTTACTTTACTTCTTCACTTTTCAAAATACTTATTACTTCTCAAATCATACTCCTATAAACTGAAACACTATCTTCTTTTCTTAATTTACTTCTTCACTTTTCAAAATAACTAATACTTCTCAAAGCATACTCCTATAAACTGAAACACTATCTTCTTTTCTTACTTTACTTCTTCACTTTTCAAAATAACTAATACTTCTCAAATCATACTCCTATAAACTGAAACACTATCTTCTTTTCTTAATTTACTTCTTCACTTTTCAAAATAACTAATACTTCTCAAAGCATACTCCTTTAAACTGATACTCTACCTTCTTTTCTTACTTTACTTCTTCACTTTTAAAAATAACTAATACTTCTCAAAGCATACTCCTATAAACTGAAACTCTATTTCTTTTCTTACTTTACTTCTTCACTTTTCTAAATAACTAATACTTCTCAAAGCATACTCCTTAAAACTGAAACTCTATCTTTTTTTTTACTTTACTTCTTCACTTTTCAAAATAACTAATACTTCTCAAAGCATACTCCTATAAACTGAAACACTATCTTCTTTTCTTACTTTACTTCTTCACTTTTCAAAATAACTAATACTTCTCAAATCATACTCCTATAATCTGAAACTCTATTTTCTTTTCTTACTTTACTTCTTCACTTTTCAAAATAACTAATACTTCTCAAAGCATACTCCTATAAACTGAAACACTATCTTCTTTTCTTAATTTACTTCTTCACTTTTCAAAATAACTAATACTTCTCAAAGCATACTCCTTTAAACTGAAACACTATCTTCTTTTCTTACTTTACTTCTTCACTTTTAAAAATAACTAATACTTCTCAAAGCAAATCCTTAAAACTAAAACTCTATTTTCTTTTCTTACTTTACTTCTTCACTTTTCAAAATAACTAATACTTCTCAAAGCATACTCCTTTAAACTGAAACACTATCTTCTTTTCTTAATTTACTTCTTCACTTTTCAAAATAACTAATACTTCTCAAAGCATACTCCTTTAAACTGATACTCTACCTTCTTTTCTTACTTTACTTCTTCACTTTTCAAAATACTTCCTACTTCTCAAAGCATAATCCTTAAAACTAAAACTCTATTTTCTTTTCTTACTTTACTTCTTCACTTTTCTAAATAACTAATACTTCTCAAAGCATACTCCTTAAAACTGAAACTCTATCTTTTTTTCTTACTTTACTTCTTCACTTTTCTAAATACTTATTACTTCTCAAAGCAAATCCTTAAATCTGAAATTATATCTTATTTTCTTACTTTACTTCTTCACTTTTCAAAATAACTAATACTTCTCAAAGCAAATCCTTAAAACTAAAACTCTATTTTCTTTTCTTACTTTACTTCTTCACTTTTCAAAATAACTAATACTTCTCAAAGCATACTCCTTTAAACTGAAACACTATCTTCTTTTCTTACTTTACTTCTTCACTTTTCAAAATAACTAATACTTCTCAAAGCATACTCCTTTAAATTGATAATCTACCTTCTTTTCTTACTTTACTTCTTCACTTTTCAAAATAACTAATACTTCTCAAATCATACTCCTATAAACTGAAACACTATCTTCTTTTCTTAATTTACTTCTTCACTTTTCAAAATAACTAATACTTCTCAAAGCATACTCCTATAAACTGAAACACTATCTTCTTTTCTTACTTTACTTCTTCACTTTTAAAAATAACTAATACTTCTCAAAGCATACTCCTATAAACTGAAACTCTATTTCTTTTCTTAATTTACTTCTTCACTTTTAAAAATAACTAATACTTCTCAAAGCAAATCCTTAAAACTAAAACTCTATTTTCTTTTCTTAATTTACTTCTTCACTTTTCAAAATAACTAATACTTCTCAAAGCATACTCCTTAAAACTGAAACTCTATCTTTTTTTCTTACTTTACTTCTTCACTTTTCAAAATAACTAATACTTTTCAAAGCAAATCCTTAAAACTTAAACTCTATTTTCTTTTCTTACTTTACTTCTTCACTTTTTTATATACTTAATACTTCTCAAAGCATACTCCTTTAAACTGAAACACTATCTTCTTTTCTTACTTTACTTCTTCACTTTTCAAAATACTTATTACTTCTCAAAGCATAATCCTTAAAAGTGAAACTCTATCTTCTTTTCTTACTTTACTTCTTCACTTTTCAAAATACTTATTACTCTAAAAGCATACTCCTTAAAACTGAAACACTATCTTCTTTTCTTACTTTACTTCTTCACTTTTCAAAATACTTATTACTTCTCAAAGCATAATCCTTAAAAGTGAAACTCTATCTTCTTTTCTTACTTTACTTCTTCACTTTTCAAAATACTTATTACTCTAAAAGCATACTCCTATAAACTGAAACACTATCTTCTTTTCTTACTTTACTTCTTCACTTTTCAAAATAACTAATACTTCTCAAATCATACTCCTATAAACTGAAACACTATCTTCTTTTCTTAATTTACTTCTTCACTTTTCAAAATAACTAATACTTCTCAAAGCATACTCCTTTAAACTGATACTCTACCTTCTTTTCTTACTTTACTTCTTCACTTTTAAAAATACTTCCTACTTCTCAAAGCATAATCCTTAAAACTAAAACTCTATTTTCTTTTCTTACTTTACTTCTTCACTTTTCTAAATAACTAATACTTCTCAAAGCATACTCCTTAAAACTGAAACTCTATCTTTTTTTTTACTTTACTTCTTCACTTTTCTAAATACTTATTACTTCTCAAAGCATACTCCTTTAAACTGAAACACTATCTTCTTTTCTTACTTTACTTCTTCACTTTTAAAAATAACTAATACTTCTCAAAGCATACTCCTTTAAACTGAAACTCTATCTTCTTTTCTTACTTTACTTCTTCACTTTTCTAAATACTTACTACTTCTCAAAGCATACTCCTTAAAACTGAAATTCTATCTTATTTTCTTACTTTACTTCTTCACTTTTCTAAATACTTATTACTTCTCAAAGCATACTCCTTAAAACTGAAATTCTATCTTCTTTTCTTACTTTACTTCTTCACTTTTCTAAATACTTAATACTTCTCAAAGCATACTCCTTAAAACTGAAATTCTATCTTCTTTTCTTACTTTACTTCTTCACTTTTCTAAATACTTACTACTTCTCAAAGCATACTCCTTAAAACTGAAATTCTATCGTATTTCCTTACTTTACTTCTTCACTTTTCTAAATACTTACTACTTCTCAAAGCATACTCCTTAAAACTGAAATTCTATCTTCTTTTCTTACTTTACTTCTTCACTTTTCTAAATAATTATTACTTCTCAAAGCATACTACTTAAAACTGAAATTCTATCTTCTTTTCTTACTTTACTTCTTCACTTTTCTAAATACTTACTACTTCTCAAAGCATACTCCTTAAAACTGAAATTCTATCTTCTTTTCTTACTTTACTTCTTCACTTTTCTAAATACTTAATACTTCTCAAAGCATACTACTTAAAACTGAAATTCTATCTTCTTTTCTTACTTTACTTCTTCACTTTTCTAAATACTTACTACTTCTCAAAGCATACTCCTTAAAACTGAAATTCTATCTTCTTTTCTTACTTTACTTCTTCACTTTTCTAAATACTTACTACTTCTCAAAGCATACTCCTTAAAACTGAAATTCTATCTTCTTTTCTTACTTTACTTCTTCACTTTTCTAAATACTTACTACTTCTCAAAGCATACTCCTTAAAACGAAATTCTATCTTATTTTCTTACTTTACTTCTTCACTTTTCTAAATACTTACTACTTCTCAAAGCATACTACTTAAAACTGAAATTCTATCTTCTTTTCTTACTTTACTTCTTCACTTTTCTAAATACTTATTACTTCTCAAATCATACTCCTTAAAACTGAAATTCTATCTTCTTTTCTTACTTTACTTCTTCACTTTTCTAACTAATTACTACTTCTCAAAGCATACTACTTAAAACTGAAATTCTATCTTATTTTCTTACTTTACTTCTTCACTTTTCTAAATACTTACTACTTCTCAAAGCATACTACTTAAAACTGAAATTCTATCTTCTTTTCTTACTCTACTTCTTCACTTTTCTAAATACTTACTACTTCTCAAAGCATACTACTTAAAACTGAAATTCTATCTTCTTTTCTTACTCTACTTCTTCACTTTTCTAAATACTTAATACTTCTCAAAGCATACTACTTAAAACTGAAATTCTATCTTCTTTTCTTACTTTACTTCTTCACTTTTCTAAATAATTATTACTTCTCAAAGCATACTACTTAAAACTGAAATTCTATCTTATTTTCTTACTTTACTTCTTCACTTTTCAAAATACTTACTACTTCTCAAAGCATACTCCTTAAAACTGAAATTCTATCTTCTTTTCTTACTTTACTTCTTCACTTTTCTAAATACTTACTACTTCTCAAAGCATACTACTTAAAACTGAAATTCTATCTTCTTTTCTTACTTTACTTCTTCACTTTTCTAAATACTTAATACTTCTCAAAGCATACTCCTTAAAACTGAAATTCTATCTTCTTTTCTTACTTTACTTCTTCACTTTTCTAAATACTTACTACTTCTCAAAGCATACTCCTTAAAACTGAAATTCTATCGTATTTCCTTACTTTACTTCTTCACTTTTCTAAATACTTACTACTTCTCAAAGCATACTCCTTAAAACTGAAATTCTATCTTCTTTTCTTACTTTACTTCTTCACTTTTCTAAATACTTACTACTTCTCAAAGCATACTACTTAAAACTGAAATTCTATCTTCTTTTCTTACTTTACTTCTTCACTTTTCTAAATACTTATTACTTCTCAAATCATACTCCTTAAAACTGAAATTCTATCTTCTTTTCTCACTTCACTTCTTCACTTTTCTAAATACTTATTACTTCTCAAAGCATACTCCTTAAAACT